>JAPQRQ010000007.1:32062964-32073122 GCA_037367365.1 Apogon talboti
CGACTAAAAAAATTGCCGTCGACTAATTTTCATGGTCGATTACGTCGACTACGTCGACTAATCGCGGCAGCACTATTTGAGTTAAATGAACGAGTTTATCTCCTTCTAAACCCTAGGTGGCCTCGTTACAGAAAGAGGTTACAGTTAACAAGTGCACAGGCGCGGCCGCTGTCGACTGTTCGGACTCGGAAATTAGTTTTACAGCTCTGTGACATGGGAGTTAAGTGAATAAAAGATTCGGTGCATGACACTTCTCTGGCATCGTTCATTGTAATTCAAGATGTCTGACAGGAAACAGGACTTGTGCAGCTTCTCTGTTTACGACTGTAGAAGATTATGTTAATATAGATGATGGGTGGAGCACTGGTTCACTCCACAGTTTAACACTAAAGAAACACGGCGGCTCCTCTAACAGTGATATTATTTCTCCATGTTATGTCTATTGATTTGGATATTTGAGAAGCAGAAAGAAGGTTCTGCAGAACATCTGCACCTTCTGCACCTTTAATAACCCTCAAAGACCTAATGTTTAATACCTGTTGATCCACTAACCCTATCAATACATGTCAATAATTGATATAAAATACAGTTTGTCATCTTTTCATGGTCATCAGATATGACCCATTTGGACGTTCAGAGGCTCCGTAGTTACCGTGGAAACACCGTCATCATGGATCAATAACAGTGGCTGTAAATGCTTATCATGTTCAGTTAATTACATATTGAGCTAAAAAAAAAAGTCACTTTTTGTTCATGATCAGTAAATTAAATAGAGGAAAGCACCTGATTTTCGCCCAAAAATACAAAATGCAGATGATCATATTACAATATATAGAGATAAATCACTTAGGAAAGGTTAGATATAAAACTAGTTCTAGGTCTTTAAGGGTTAATTCATGTACAATATATGACTAAGAGGTTACTGAGGGAAACTGTATTTGTAGAATATTAGAAGGCATTAATAGGTATTTTGTCTTATTAATAAAGCCTCCATATGTACTTAATTAAAGTTGAGGTTATGAACATTAATGTAAACTGGTGTTTCATGATGTCATTTTCACCAACGTTATTGTCATAGCAACCATCCACACTCAGGTCAAACACATTGTATTTTTTTTTTTTAATTCAGTCTTTGTGTCTTATTCAGAACATTACACTTTCATGTTACTTTCTCATCCACGTTGGATTAATAACACATGTTGTATCAGGAACACATGTCGCGTTGAAAAGTAACACGAATGCACGGTGTCTCCCAGATATGAGACACATGAGAACTTTGTCAAATCAGACACGTACGTCGCAATTTCACAGATTGGCTGATGGAAAACAGGTGTGCATCTCTGACATTATAATGACAGTACAGTTTTATGAGGCCTTATTGTATAATCTGTAATCTGATTAATGCTGCTACTGGAGTCACTGATGCGGAAAGTCACAAACGCCACATGTTTGGTTCTGTTTGGGGTTCGTCCCATCCCAGGAGGACGGTTGAATTCCAAGTGTCCAGCATGGGAAGGAAGCCCATCTCTGGCCTCGAACCAAGACCAAAACCACATCTTAACTGTTGGTCTGATAATGGGACACACATGGCCACTGTCACTGATAATCACCCAAATACCGCCATTTTATGAGGAAATCTTCAAGGTCGTTAAATTGACTCGATATTCGCCTGCTAATTACCCTGTCATGTGTGTAATTCTCTCATCTTATACAACACAGGTGCATCCAGGCCTTTAGATCCCAGTGGCAATTACACACATCTGATGCTCATTGTGTCTCCGTTGCACGAGAAGCAACAGGAAGTGAAGAACCGGGAGGAATGAAAAGTGCGGATGCGTTTACACTGTGTGGACAAAAGTATGTGGACACGTTGAATTCAGGTGTTTCTTTTCTAACAGAGTATCAATAAAATGAAGGAAAGTAAACAAAATAATCAAAGTAATGCAGAAAAATGAACAAAATACCTAACAGTATCATCAAAATTGTTATCTTTGCTTCCAAAATGCCTCAGAGATGGTTTTTATGTCATTTCTAACCATCATTTATGTCTCAAATCATCATGAACAGGACATCTTACATCCCACGGGCCGGATTGGACCCTTTGGCGGGTCGGTTTTGGCCCACGGGCCGTATGTTTGCCACCCTATTCTTTTGTCCATATGGTGTATGTGTGTGTATGTGTGTGTGTGATTCGGGGCTGATGTCTGAGGCCGTTCATCCTCTTGTGGAAACCCCCTCAGCAGGTAGGACACTCCTCTGTGGGATTTCCAAAGTCCAACTGGAACAGAAGCAAGAATGTCTGGGAGCAGCTCAAATCGGCCTGGAGACAGTGGCCCAGGCCTTTCTTCTGCTCTAAAAGTCACTCCCACATGCACGTTATCGCCTCTAAATGATTAAAACCCCGTCCGTGGGCAGCGGGATCCGACCGCCGCCGCCTTCCAAAGCTCAGAGCTGCTTTAAGATGCGGATCTGGCGCTGGACGTTTCAGCAGAACCGTTCATCAACGTGTCAGGGTTTCTGACAGATCTTCTCTGGTCTTCCTCTCAAACAAAAGGCCTGTGGAAACGGTTCAGCGCCTCGACTCATTCTGGGAGCGATCCCAGCGCTTCGACCGGACCAAGAACTCCTCAAAGAGCCGAGGGAGTCGATGGGAAGTGAAAACACAACAGGGTTTCACACCTCTGTCCACAGGCAGAAGGACTAGTTAACCTCCTAGGACCCACTGTCCACATATGAGGACAAGAAATTCACAGCTTTATACAAAGAAAAAACAGAAACAACTGTCCACCGCAAATGACATTCATAAAAATGTTTAAGAATGCATCTGAAACAACTGTTGCATCATGATGTTTCCAATATAAGCAGTTATTGAATTAAAAAAAGCCAAAACTCAAAAACCTGGGTCTGAGGAGGTTAAAGTTACACTTAAAACCTTGAGTTAGCAGTAGATAATCAGTTATGTTTTAAAACATCCTTTCCACAGTGACAGGAAATGACCTCCAGGTTATTTATGTGTATGTTCAGTTTATTGGTTTGGATATTTAAGCTGCAGATTTCAGATTTCCAATCCACACATTAGATTTTTGGATTTTCCACTGAATCCAAGTTGGTTTTTAAAGATTTTATGAAGAAACGCTGGACATTTTCGTCGCTTGTATTTCAAGCCAAGATCCGATCCACGGTTTCTGTGTCATTCTTTTGGTTAGTTTTACAGTTTTAGTGGCAGATTAATACATGTTGTTGTCATCATTTGTGTGGGCTGCATCTGATGTCTTTCTGTTGTTCTTTTATTTTTCATCACATTACACTCGTGGTTGGATCCTAAAGCTGTTTTCATACTGAACATGAACCGACCCGTGGTTCCGTTGGATCTGGACTGAGAACTCCGCTTTATGGTGGGACCCATCAAATGAATATAATCAATACAAGGAGACTGACTTGGAGGCTTTTTGGAGCCAGAAGTGACCATTTTTGGACATAAGGGGCGAGGCCACAGGAGCCACAGATCAGAGGTGAGCTAATGCTACAGGCTAACTTATTGACTCCATAAGATAAGATAGCAAACTTCATCACACAGTTTATAAACTATATGGACAAAAGTATTGGGACACATCATGTCTACAGCTGTAAGATGTCCTGTTCATGAAGATTTAAGATAAAAACATCAATATTTCCTTCAAGTTTAACGGGAGATTTTTCTTCCTTAGTGAAATTTGAAGAAAGTAGATGGTTGGCTGTGGTAGAAAATTATTATTTACAGTCAGAGCATGAAAAATATTTTAGGAATTTTGAGGGAGAACATTTAAATCTATAGTCATGGATTAAAAAATACAAAAAAGCAAACCCGTGCTCCAAACATTTTTATGTTTTGGAGTGAAAAAAAGTAAAATTAAGGAAACATTAAGGAATTTTTTACATCTACTAACTCTCCTTCAAAAATATTGAATTTCTTTAGAAAAATAAGTGCAATTTTAACAATATTCTGCCTCAGTTTATCATTTACACATTTACATTATAACTTATAGATCACAGTGGATCTACAAATACACAAAACATTTAGTAACAGGCAGACTATTGTTAAAATTACACCTATTTCTATTAAGACATTTCAGGTTCATATGTTTACATGTTATTCACATTATAACATTTTCATCCAATTTTATTTTTTTTTACACTGAAATGAAGTAAAACATTTGGAGTTCATTATTTATGGTTTATTTACTGGTCTGACCCACTTGAGATAAAACTAATTGAACTAAACTGATTTTAACATCCTTGACTGTTAATGTCTTCAGTGTAATTTTTGCATTTTACAAATTCATCCCTCGGGCCAGATTGGACCCTTTGGCGGGCTGGTTTTGGTCCACGGGCCGTATGTTTGACACCTCTGATATAGTGTAAATGTAGTGGTATAAGTATAAAATTGCACCATGCATGGGTATATTCCTGTATGGTCCCTCATATGTGGACTCCAGTCCGGGTCTGGGTTCCAGGTACTTAGTTCCAGTCCATCTGTGCTGGAAACATGGACGCTGGCAGAGGCGTAATGAGGTAAAGGAATGCAGAAAGAAAAACAATATGGCTCCACTCAGCGTAACATTCTGACAGTCCAAATGAGTTTTCTCCTGTCATATCACATTGGTTTTTTTATTGGCTGTAGCAAAGAGATTGTTTTATCCACTGGCATGAGAATAACAGAATTTCCAACATGCTACGTTCTCCAACAACCACACGTTGGCTTCGTCCTCAGTAACACGCCGCTAATTGATGCCATAGCTCGGATCCCGCGGCGTTGGCCCGGCGTTGGCCCACCGACCGTTCCCGCCTGGCATTTGTCTGGCTCCTCATTTGTCATATTAGAGGTGGATTGAGTCTGCTTGTTTTCTCCCTCTAAAAATTTAGCTTTGCTTTTAATGAATACATAAAAATCTTGGAAGAGAATTAGATTCTATAAAAACGTCATTTCACCTGCCACAGACGATCCATTCTACGTACACAGAGAGGAGGAAACACATTACACACACGGTTCCAGATGAACTACTTGGCTTCGACTGAAATTCATAACAATAAATCAAGGTGGATTTGCAGACAATAAAACAAAGCGTCCTGTTTGGGACCCGTTTGTCTGTTCGGGTGGACACTGGAATCAGTCTCATTATTCTGTCACTTCAGTTCAGATCGGCTCTGAAATCACAAACGACACACAAACCTTTAGTTTGAGTGTTGGGTTCTGCTGCAACATCCACTGTTTGATTAGTTACTGAACCACTGGAACAAAAGAGGGAGGGAAATAATGTTAAAGTAAATTAAAATTGGCTCAGTTGATAGGTTTAGAGCCTCAAAGATGAAGGAAGGAAGGAAGGAAGGAAGGAAAGAAGGATGGAAGGAAGGAAGGATGGATGGAAGAAAGGAAGGAAGGAAGGATGGATGGATGGAAGGAAGGAAGGAAGGAAGGATGGATGGAAGGAAGAAAGGAAGGAAGGAAGAAAGGATGGAAGGAAGAAAGGATGGAAGGAAGAAAGGAAGGAAGGAAGGAAGGATGGAAGGAAGAAAGGAAGGAAGGAAGGAAGGAAGGATGGATGGAAGGAAGAAAAGAAGGAAGAAAGGAAGGAAGGAAGGATGGATGGAAGGAAGGAAGGATGGAAGGACTTTATTTATCCCAAACTGGGAAATGACAGTGCAGCAGCAGAATGATGAACAATCAAAATAACATACAAAAGTGAATACTTAACATAATAAATTAAAAGTATAAAAAGACCAGTGTAAAAAACCTGGATAATTAACTTTAATGTACCAAAATAAAACTGTAAAGTACAAAGTAAACTGTAATGTTTGACTGTTTTTCATTGGATAAAGGTCATGTGGTCTGAAGAGTCCAGACTGACCCTGTTCCAGAGGTGGATGAAGTGATTACCCATCATGCCTTGTGCCTCCGGTGTTCTGATGTGGGGTTCTTCAGTTGTTCAGGTCTGGGTTTCAGCTGAACCTGAATAAACTGAATCAGCAGGTTTTTCTTCATTTTCCAGGATTGATGAGGATCAGGTTGTTAAAGGGCAGTCCAGGAGCAGGACGTGTCCTTTACACACGGAGTGACGGCGTATTGGCAACAGGATCAACACTGACAAGAAGAAGAAAAGGACGCAATAAGACAAAAAATACACAATAAGACAAAAAAAAGACGCAATAAGACAAAAAATACACAATAGATGAAAAAGACACATTGAGACAAAAGAGACGCAATAAGACAAAGGGACGCAGTAGGACCTCAGAGACAGGACCTCAGAGACGCAGTAGTACCTCAGAGACGCAGTAGGACCTCAGAGACAGGACCTCAGAGACACAGTAGTACCTCAGAGACACAGTAGGACCTCAGAGACAGTCTGATGATGCTAACCTGTGGTGGTCTAATCGTCTCCTTTTTCATGTCTTCGTCCTCACTGAGTCCAAACCTCTGGATGTGTCGTGGCCTGAACATGTTGGTTCGGTTCCATAAAACTCATGAAAAACTCATTGACGCTCTGGGGGACGTCCAAAACCATGAGGCTAGGAGTTTTTATGGCTATTTCTCTCATTTTCATTTTCACTTTGCAGTTGTTTGGTTGAAATGAAAGCGAACGGAGGTGGAGCAGCAGCTGCTTTTATTTGGGTTTCGGTGCCAACATATTTTATATGAGCGTATTAATTAAGTCACGGCTGGAAAACTGTATAATGGGAAGTGGTTGGACTCCAGATTCTGTGCTTTTAATTGGTTGCTTAAATAGAGTTTTATCTTCTGTTTAATCGCATATATTTACATCATATGTCACAGTTAATGATGCAGGAACAGTGGTTTATTTCAGCGGTCGGACCGAGGTTTACTCCAATATGTCCATTTAATGCAGCTTTAAACGTCCATTAAATAACATCTACCATTGACTTTACTCTGTAACACTTCTTTTTAGTTCTTTTTCTTTGATTTCTCTTCTCATCTCCAACTTGGGTGTTGTGGTTGCAGCCTTGTTCATTCTCCTTCATTTCGTTTATTTAGTTCATTTTTCTCCATTTCATTTATTATTTTGTTCATTTTGCTTCTTTTTGTTCATTATTTAGTTCATTTTTCTTCATTTCGTTTATTATTTTGTTCATTTTTCTTCATTTTGTTTATTATTTTGTTCATTTTTCTTCATTTTGTTTATTTTGTTAATTTTTCTTCATTTCGTTTATTATTTTGTTAATTTTTCTTCATTTCGTTTATTATTTTGTTCATTTTTCTTCATTTCGTTTATTTTGTTCATTTTTCTTCATTTCATTCATTATTTTGTTCATTTTTCTTCATTTCGTTCATTATTTTGTTCATTTTTCTTCATTTTGTTCATTATTTTGTTCATTTTTCTTCATTTCGTTTATTATTTTGTTCATTTTTCTTCATTTTGTTCATTATTTTGTTCATTTTTTTTCATTTCGTTGACTCAGTGGTAGTTTTTTCCAGACAGTTTCTTTAAAAACTTTAGATCCCGGTGAAGTATTTTCATCTGCAGACTCACATCACTTTGCGTGCACCATATTTTTATTCATTTTATTCTTTTATTCCGTTCTCTGCTGGCGTCAAACCTAAACGCCATCCTGTATTAACCCTGTTATGAAGTCTTATTATTACAGTTGAAGTGTATTTCACTGCTACTTTCTTTTACTCTTATTCCTTTGGACGTTTGTTGCATCATCATTAACCACAATGTGAAAACGTTCTGTCCTGTCGTCAACATAACTCACCACGACACCTAGTCTTTACGTTTTCCCCAAAGACGATGTGGTGTAAAATACGTCCAATGTGCAGAATGCCATGAGGATGTCATTACGGCGCCTGTTTATTAAATTCAGTGACGTATCCATCAGAGTCTGTGTGATGGGACGTGAACGGTCGGGCCTTTTCGTCTCAGATGCAGCTCATTGTTATAATTGCGTTGTTGGTGGAGGTTCTGGAGCGTCGGGCTGGTGTTTGGTGCCTGGTTCGTAGGATCACGGGTTCTGCAGTGAATATTCAATCTGGTTTGAGTTATGGATGTGATGAATGCGTGCTGGAGTGCCAGAAAAGCAGACGGATGGCTCGGAAGGCCAGGTCTGCACAACCTGCATCCTTGTTTTTTATGATAAAGACGCAGCGTTCTTATCAATCTGCACATTTTTCAGAGCCGAGCTGGAGACAAAGTCCACATACTCCCCTATTGTGTGATATGGGGAGGATTATTTTCACTCCAGGCTTTGGGTGTTATTCTAGAGGGCCTCCTGGGCCAGGGCTTTTTTTTTTTTTTTTTTTTCAGCGTCTGTTTTGAAGACCCTTCCAGAAATCTGTTCCAGGTCCGACCGACTTCCTCTGGACACGAACCTGAGTAAATGCTGGTGTTTGACGTCTGATAATATTCAGGTATAAACAGTAAAAAACAGGTTCACGTCAACGGCGTCGATGTGATTCAGACAGTTTATAAAGTAACCAAAGGCGTTAATGACAAATGGATTCATAATTCAGCTGCCTGTCTGTATTTTATTGATCATTCGTTCATTGTTGTTTAATTTTTGTTTGTCATTGGTTATTTTTTGTATTTTTGTTTTTACTCTTTCATTTTGTTGTTTTTTTGCTGATTTTTGTTCAGCGTTTCATTACTTTTCTTCATTATAATGATCATTTTGTTAATTTTCTCAAATTTTTGTTTATGTCGTAGTTTTTTTGTGTATTTTTGTGTTTACTCTTTCATTTTGTTGATAATTTGCCATTTTTTGCTCATTTTTGAGCATTTTGTTTATTTTGCTGATCATTTCTTTTTGTTCGTTTTGTTCTAAATGCGACTGAATGTAGTCTGCAGAGAATCATGTGATGATGATGATGAAGAACAGACAGACAGATGAGTGAACTTTTGTTTTGTTCTTCCTCCACAGTTCAGTGTTTTAATTAGTTTCAGCGCCCCATAGAGGCATGACTGTTGGCCGTTAAAATACCTCCTTATTTCTCCCAAAAAAATTTTTCTCTTCTTCGCAGTTAAAGCTACAAGAGAAAAAAAACACACCTTTATTCTGCAGCCAAAATAAAAGATTAAATATAACAAACTCCAAAAAAATGGGACGTTGTGTAAAATGTAAATGAAAACAGAATTTAATGATTTGTATATTTTATTTAAAAAAAAAAAAAAGAGAAGATGCACCGCTTTAAGAAACAAAACAAGGTCATTTTACATTTAATTGCAGCAAAATGTTTCCAAAAAAGGCTGTTAGATGAGTTCCACCTCCGGTTTTCTCAGATCCTTCCAGTGTTGAATGTGTCAGTATGAGTTAAAACCTACATTTACATCCAACAAACGCCTCGGTCTGAATCTTATATCAAAATACCTCCCAAATATCTGGCAGCCTATGGGATATTTACACACCGGCTTTCCAAGACGTCTCATAAATTATTTATGTTAAAGCTGGTGGGTTGAATATAAAAGCTCCAGATGGATGGTAATAAACCTGGAGGCATTTCCAAGTATGAAACATGTGAATCCGGCCACCAACATGGAGACCGTGAGAGACACTGGGAAGTTAAGATAAGATAAAAAAACAACACCCAAACCCACTGGTGTTTCCTCCCTCTCAGATATCGAGAAACCATCTATTTATCTGACGGGGTTTTACTCCCTGATCCTCATGGGTTCATTACTTAAGTTTAATGCATGTGAACATTATTATTGAGTTTTCTTTATTCACCGTGTGTTTTCAGCACTGACTTAACCCACAACTATTTGACAACGTACAAAGACCAACTGTAGTCGCCACGTTTCAGAAATTGTTTCAGGTCTGATTGACAGTGTGGCCAAAATGTACATATATTAGGAGTAAATTTAGAGTTTCATTATTAAACTGCTGGAGCAAAACAAAATGATCTATGATGTATTTGCAGACCTATTTAGAATCTTTTAAATCTGATGTTAAATGTGTATAATATCTTCATATTAACCCTTTAAAGGCCCAAACAGCCACTGGTGAAAGAGACCGTCTACTGATCTGAACTGTTGAATTAACTGAACAGAAATGTGTGTCCATCCACTGTCACTGATCCAACTGCATGGGTTTGACTGGTGAATCAATGTTGGAGAAGATGACGGTGTTTCCACGGTAACTACAGAGCCTCTGAACGTCCAAATGGGTCAT
>JAPQRQ010000007.1:32083114-32112554 GCA_037367365.1 Apogon talboti
TATCTGATGACCATGAAAAGACGACAAACTGCATTTTACACCAGTTATTTACATGGATTAATAGGATTAGTGGATCAACAGGTATTAATCAGTTTACATCAGTAGACGGTGGATGTTTGGGTCTTTATGGGTTAAAAAAAGCCCAGACATGTTTGAGAAATGCAGTTAGGTGGTTCACGGTTCAACTTTTAAGAAGCTTGAAGGCCAAATCACTACAGCGATAAGTGGAATAAACATGGAATGGTTAAGGTCATCACAAGAAAGAAAGCGCTGCTGTGAACGTTGAATCAACTTCAGTCTTAAAGCTTGTGATGAAACTGATGCAAAGAAATGGACGACACGGCGCAGAGGTGAAGATAAGACGCCATGAATGACCGTGTTTATCTGAGATGGACTCACAGTGATGGCTGAAGACGCAGATGCCATGACGTATGTGGAGCTGTCCACGTCCGACTGCGGAAAACCTGTTAGATCAGGTCTGACCGGGGCCTCGTTATTCGCCCTGAACGAAGACCGGGACGCGTCACAACATTAGAGTCCAACAGTCAAAGGCCGGAGTACTGGGACAGAAGGCTCCGGAACAGACATGAACATGATGCATCTATGGATTAGACCAAAAACAAAGCTCCTTCTCATCAGGTTTGAAATCTAAAGGCTTCACCTGCAGCAAAATCTGTTAAAGAGTCGAACTAGAACCGAGTCTGGACGTGGGTTTGGGTTTGAATCCCTTGCTTCTTTAACCCACTGATACTTTGGTGGCAGTTCCCAAAGGAATTCTCCTCTTTACTTAACCTTTCTTACGTGATTTATAATATTATCCTCTGTATTTTGCTGTTTTTCAGTGAAGATCATGTATTTTCCTATATTTAATTCACTGATCACTGATGTTCATTCATAAAAGCTCAGATTAACATTGAGGATTATTATGTCAAAACCAGAGAAAACTGAAGAAAAAGATGAATAACTGAACGTAAAAACAAGTGTTTACATCCACTGTCATCTATCAAACTACATGGTTTACATTTTTTCTTCAATTTTATTTAGTTTGTAGCTTATTTTGCTCTTGCTGCTAATTTTATTTGTCAATTTTGTTCACTTTATTGACGACCTTGGCTGTTTTTGTTCATTTTATTCTTTTTTTACTTCATTTATTCACATTATTCCACTGTCATTGATCCAACTCCATGGGTTTCACTGCTGGATCAATATTTTAGAAGACAACAGTGTTTCCATGGTAACTACGGAGCCTCTGAACGTCCAAATGGGTCATATCTGATGACCATGAAAAGATGACAGACTGTATTTTACATCATTATTTACATGTGTTGATAGGAATAGTGGATCAACAGGTATTAAACAGTTTAGTTCAGTAGATGCTTTTGGTCGTCGTTGGGTGTTTGGGTCTTTATGGGTTAAACTGGGTTAACTTCTCTAAGATCCAGGACCGTTCTGGGGGTCCCTGCTGTGTTTCTATGGACTTTATTTCACCCTAAAAAGTGCCTGTTCAGGGCTAATTTGCGACCGGTCTGGACTCGTTGCTCTATATTCTGTATTTCAGTCATTTTTAAGACACTGCAGCTGTTTATCAATGGACTTCGACTCATTACCACAGAGTCACAGTAGAAAGAATGTGACAGATGGACCCATGGCCAAGACCAGGTCTCACTGAGTTCTTATTTAAACTCAGACGCAATAGTGACGTGTGAAAAGTCTTGTTGTTTTTTCACATGACAGACGCGTTGGTCTAATGTTTGTGGGTTCTTTAGGTGGAAACAGCTTTATAAGTAACTACATCATCCTTAGATGTTTAATTTCATAGATAATTAATGGTTATTTAATTTCATCAATAGAAAAACTCTGGATAATTGTTTTGTATTTATTAAAAATATATTAATGTTGTCCTCAAAAATAAGCCTTAAGCGTACTGTCCCAATACTCACACTCCAACTGAAGTGGACGTGTTACCATAAGTGCAAATTGGTCGTAATTCCAGGTATTTCCTGTGTTTTTTCCGATGCATTGTGGGAGTGGGCGCCCCACCGTGTCCCTGCCTGCATTAGTCTTTCTCGCCTGCCTCCGTCTTCGTCCTCCGTCTCACTTGTCTGAGTTCTTGCGGGGTCTTCGGAAGCTGGACATGTTCTCGTTTAGTGCATAGATGCGTCTGGAGAACTCCTCGAATCCAGCTGCGTCCAACTCGCCCAACACCTGGTCATCACACTCCACGGCGACGGCGTGGTCCACAGGGATGCAGCGGTAGTCCTCCACCTGGGCCTCGTCCCCCAGACCCAGACCCAGACCCAGGCCCAGACCCAGGCCCAGGCCCGTGGCCTCGGTGCCCATGATCTCCTCGGCCTGTTCCACCGAACATCGCAGCTCCGGGACGAGGCCGACTGCCGCCTGTCCTGCCACCACGGACCCGTTCATGGCGCCTGTGTGCTGAGCGGTGGGCGCCATTTCCTCGCTGGCGTCCAGAGTCGTAGAGGAGTCAGGCTGAGCCTCAGTCTCTTCTTCTTTTTCGTCTTTAATCTCTTGTTCAGCATTTGTCTCCACTTCCTCTGCCACCTCCGTCTTCTCCTCTGGCCCCGCCTCCTCGTTGGCGTCCGGTGGTTTTCCCAGGTTCAGCGAAGCCATGCCGGCATCCAGCGAGGACGACAGGTGTTTGGGAGAGGGTGAGGGTGGTGCGAGGCCGGCCGGCGGCGGCTCCTCAGCTGTGGCGGTGCCGTAGCTGGGCGGGGGCGTCGCTTTAAGCTTCTGTTTGTCGGCCTCGGAACTCGCCCGTTTCCTCAGGCCTCGGTCCGGGGAGCTGGCATGGAACGGGTACCCGATCTCGGAGGCGGCGGAAACGCTGAGCTGCGACTTGGAGGGAACTGGGATGGAGCTGGAGGCGTGGCGGTCACTGGGTGGAGACAAGATGGAGACAACCAATGAGAAAGAAGAAACACAAGCAACGATGAATTCAAAGGCATTTTAAATAAATGGAAAAAGTAAAAATCTGGATGTAGATGTTTTTCTAATTGACTGAATTGTGTTTTATATGTATGTTTTTATTTTATTTTATTTAGTTTTATGTCTGGTTTTAAACTGACTTTCATTGTGTTTTATGTATATTTTAATGTGGATGTATGGCTGTGATTACTAATGTACCTCTCTGTAAAAGACACTTTTAATCTCAACTCTCAGCTTAGGAAAAAAAAAATATAATTACATGATTAAAATGTTTCCATTTACAAGTATCCTTTTACAATAAAATGTGAATAAAATGAACAAGTATGAAGAACCATCTTAAGAAAAAGAAGTGCAATTTTAAAAATACTCTGTCTGTTGTTAAATGTTTTGTGCATTTGTAGATCCATGCATCATGCTGTTTCCAAACAGGGCCAATTATTGAATGTAAAAAAAGCCAAAACCTTTACTTTCCTGGGCCTCAGGAGGATTTAACCGTTCAAGTAAAAGTTCCAATGGGTTATAACAATGTTTGTATTTGCTGTCAATTGCAATTCGTCAAAAGAACAAAAATGGGCGTCAGCCACCATCGAGAACCGCCATCGTCCGGGTCGAACTGCATCTCCGGTCAGTGCATCCTGTCTGTTCTACTACGTCTAAAACACCTTGGCACAGCCTGGACCCTGATCTCATGGTTCCACCTCCACCCAGAGCATCCAGCTCCCTTGGCCTGATCCAGAAAAAAGACAGCTGCAGTTCTTTGTAAATCACTCCACCTTACAACATTCAGAAAACATTTGTGCTGCCTCTGAGACTGCACTCACGTTCTGCTGACTGGAGCAGCACAGCAGGCGTCCGCCCAAGTATGTCAGACATTTTCCTCCATAACAGATAACAGACCGGCGATCTGGGACGCCCCGCCCCGCCGCACTATTCCAGCCATAAATTTATTTAAATGGGGGCCTCGCTCCTTCCGATAGCCAAGGCCATGTGTAATTTACCAGACTGCTAAGGGCTGTGTGTTAGCGTGGACTCAGGAGCCAGGGCTCGGTACCGTCGGGGTCAAAGGTCATTCGGGGCCTCCCGGTTCTCTGGAGACCCACATGTTGGTCTGAACCTCTGCTGGATCAGCTGAGGCGCAGGGATAGTAGATATCACAGTAAATGTTCCCATCACCTGCACTCATAGTTTTGTTTTTATTATTTCTTCCTCTTTTATCCTTTCAATCAATGAGTATTAATCCAATCACATCAAATGTAAACATTACAATAGATAATGGATCTTAATGGAGAACTTGTGACGGTAGAATGGGCTGGACCAATCAAAAAACTTCATGTCCATATGTCCTATTGTCGTTAAACATGCCAATATGTGTCTTTATACGGTTAATGCAACACTTTGACCATCAGCCTGGTAGAACGCCATTAAATACATGCAGCTAATAATAATAATAATAATAATAATAATAATGAGCTCCTACTGTAACAATTAATCATCATCCTCTGCCTGGACTTGATCATGTTTGTCGATAAATTCGATACTAATGTTTGGCCAATGTACAACATAAACACAAAAATACAAATAAACAATACAATGATCAATGCAATTAACAATTAACCCCCAAGTAAAATTTTTCTCTTTGTATTTTTATTTGTCACTTGTTTGTCTTTTTCTCTGCACTTGCTTGTTGTATGGTGGGATAAATAAAGTTTTATCTTATTTTAATTTAGCTTAATGTAATACAAGCTCAAGCAACAGCAAGTAAAGGCAGCTTCTTTTTGGTTCTAAAGCTCAATTTTCCTTCGCTTCCAACTTATAAATATGTTAATAACTCATGGTGCATCAGGAAAACTGCATCACATAGGATATTTAACGAACAGTTTTTATGACCACATCTGATGCTTTTATCAGGCTCTAGATTCCTCATAACAATTGAATAATAATAATAAAAAACCCTCAATAAAACTAAACCAAAACTAGCCATTTCCACAGAATAAAACTGAACTCCAGCTACTTCTGCACTAAAACCAAACTAAATGCAACTACAACCTGATGAAACACTAATAACTCTGATGGTGAACACATTTTCCGTCTGATGGACACTTTCAGCTCCAAACGCATGACAGCTTGTAAAGCGGTCCTGACCTTGACCCCTGGCGGCGTCCTGCCGAGGTGGTCCTGACAGGGTTCATACGCAGGACGCCGTGTTCGGACGAGCCCAGGAACCTGTCTAGTTTTAAGAGAAACTTGTCAGACTTCAAAGTGCCTGCGCTATAGTAAATGAGAACCATCCATCCTCAAAAGGTACAGTATGTAACCGCTTACGGTAACAACCTGTAAATACGGAACCTCATGGCTAAAATTTAAGCTAATTGGAGGCGTCCAGTTGTAAATAGTGGATAGTGCCTCGAGGTCAAGGTTAAGAAAATAAGGGTAATGACCTGATTCTGTAAGTGTTCCTCTTAAACATGTAGAACAGGCCATGGACTGTGCTTCTTGGAAGTGCATGTCCATCAAAACACATCGTTTAATGCAATTGGCTTTAGCCGGGCCCCCTAATGGCCACAAGGCTACTTCTGAAGGGGAAAGTGGAACCAGTGTGCTCTCAAACACCTAGTTCTCTACAGGAACTGACGAAAAAAGGACGACTGGAGCAGAGTTAAATGATTTGCCATCTCAAAAACACTTATCTGCGAATTCCAAAATGAAACCATCATGGGCTCCTTGGAACCCGCTTCAAATATTCAGAACCTGATTTGGTGGAAAAAAATAAAGACAGATGTCATGAGAAGTCAATTATCATTTAAGGAACTGGAAAATGTGGTTCAGACGCTTTGAAACAGAATACAGGTCACGAAAGCGGAGACGACTGGTCCTGAGCAAAAGGTTTAAGGTTTCCATGCATCATTTATAACAAGCTAATAAACGAGCACAACGTTTTGACTGAGCGCTGTCCTTACGGCGACAGCTGATTGGATGGCTTTGATTTTAATTATCCACCATTTTCTTCTTTTATTACTCCCTCCGGCTGCTTCGCTTGTATATTTCCATTTAATTTAGTTGGTCATCTCGAACGCAAACAAATGTATTGACACTGGCATCCAAACACAGGCCATCGCCGAGTCTTTCTCATAATGAGGACTTCAGATTTGGTGGAATTCAGTTTATGGCTTCTAGAGGAGACTGGGTGTGTCTTCAACATCGGCCAAACAAACCTCTGGGCAGTCGTTATGTGTTTTTCTTGAATCGCTTTAACTGTTACGCTGATGACATGTTTTTTTAATGCAGGAAATTAGGCTAAACATATACGGCCATGGAGAGTACGTGCACGGACTCAATGTGGTGGGAAGACGGAGCTGCTGAAAAACACTTCCTAAAGCTGTTTGGAGAAGCCGGACTCTTCCAGACTTGTCCTTAAATAATAACTGGGTCTTTAAACACTCCGACTCTAACCAGGCCTTGTTGACATTCTTGCTCAACTGCAGATTTTTCACATTCTTAATAAACATTCCCTCTGCTCCTTTTCAAGTGTATTACACATGCTGCCCATAAATCACCCTGAAACTAAGTCCTTAAACTGCCTTTTAAAGAAAACACAGGTAGGATTTAACGTCCAGTGCGTTGGTGTGACTTCTCTTTGGTCCACATTTTGCTCCTGATTCGCCGCCAGGCATCGCTGAGTCATGACACATCACATTAATTGATGTTTATTCCTTCAGTTGCTGTGGTCCACTAAAAGTTGCTATTATGCATGTAATGATGTAAGTGGGCACAACTTCAGCGTTTCTCATCCCATAATTATGTTTCCTTAGACTAGACTTTGATTTAAATATTTCAACTCCCTGCTGCAGTGGCTGGGAAAATGTTGGAAATTACTGCTTTCTCAAACAGAACTGACACCAGTACTGAGACCAAAATATCTGCATCGATGAGAAGAGTGACAGCCGAGTCTCCAGAAGTAAATGGTTCCATTGTAGAGACAAGATTTACCATCCAGATAGGAAGCATAGAGTTTGCTTCTTCAATCTTGGCTCGATATTTCTGTTGACGTTGGTTTTGTATCGGTTTTCTACAACTCCAACCAGTCACTTCTGCTGAATATTGATGCATGTATTCAGTAGCGGCTTCTGGACTCCCCACATGCAGCCCTTTCAGCCAAGACATATGGCCAAAAGAACTCCGAATAATTGTTCAAGGTTTTCTGGTCCTGGTAAGTCTTTGGTTTGTACATGACATATTGGAAACAAAAAACACTGGAACATCGGAGCCCTGACGTAATACGTGACCACGCAGGCACGCACTGTGTTTACAGAAGTAGATATGTTTTTCCCACCGCTCCTCCTCCTGGAATGCAGAATTGTGACGTAAAGGTCGGATAAACACGACCTGGACGTTCAGACTGAAGTACCATTGCAAACTATTGGACACATATCGGATTTTGGAGTACATACGTATGAAAGTTGGATTAGAAAAAAAAAAAAAAAATCGGATTTGTGCTGTTCAAACTGTCTTTAACAGATCGGCTGCAGGTCACATATTTGGGCCACATTTGCCTGCAGTCTGAACGTAGATTCTGACAGACAGATGCGGTTGCTCAACTTCAGCAGCATCTGGGTAAAGGCGATCCAAGAGGGTGGAGAGATGAGTCCACGTGTTGACTCCAATTTAGAAGCAGGATAATCATGGAATGGAAGATTCTCATCCTAAAAGTAGTTATTAACCCTTCCTGAGGTGGAGTTTGGGGTGGATGGAAGATGCAGAAAGTCAAGTTTGCATCCAAAACACTAGTATATATGTAGTTTTACACAATAAAAGCGGTCATAGTTGGGTTTCAATACTAATAGGAGGGTTTTAGTGGAATAAACCAACCCTTGGTCTGTTTCCGAGACTCTAAACCAGTGCAGAAACTGAACTCTAGAAACATTAAGTAGTTAGAAAAAGTAAAATACAAAATGCATTGATCACGATACTATGGAGATAACTGAGATAGGACAACATGAAAATATATGTAGAGCATGAAGGTAGATGCTCAGACACCAAGTAAATACCATTAAAATGTGCAGACTTGAAGAATATTAATAGCATTTTCAACCCACAGAACATCTGATGCTGTAACAAAAACATCAGACTTACATCTTAACCTTCTTTAAAACTCATTTGATTCTTCAGTTGTAACACAATGGACACATGATAAATGGAAATAACAGAACTTTTTTTCATGGATTTCACAAAAGAGCAGCTAAAGCATGAGAACATTATCAGAAATGTAGACATAAACCATGTTTTGTGTCAGCAATGTGAAAATTGTACAGTAATCTGCTGATTGAGTTGAAAGTGGACAGTCAGTAATGCACCGTGATGCTGAAGATGAGACTTTAACAACACAGAGCTCAGGTTTTAAGTGGTAAAGCAGCTACGCAAACCGCACCGATGGGAAAAGAAAGGCCTGTTGTGTATTCCCAGTGTATGATTCGCAGCTGTGTAGTGACAGGTTGCGTCCATTAGTCGCCTGAACTGCCCACCTATGTCTTTAGGTTTCACTGGGGCCCGGTCTTTTCCTGACTCTAACTTCACCTCTGCCGAAACCATCAGGCTGAAAACCTGACGTCTGAGGCAGAAATAGCCTTCACTCCTCCACAGCTTCTCGCCTGCTATCTTTCCTTTTCCACGTCCAATGTCAAACCTGGCATATTTCAGGCAGACGCAGGAATTCAGTAAACCAGACCTTTGCAGAGTCCAGTCCCCCGACAGGCTTCACAACATGCCCTTGTTCGTATCCAAATCCTGCTAAGAGGTAACCATTTGGGGCCAAAACAAATAATAGCAGATAAGATTTGGTCGTTTGATGTGGTTTAGAGAAATCCCAGTGGAACTACTAAGGCAAATATTACTAAAAATCTGATATGTGCCATAGCCGAGGCTGCGTTTACTTTAGTCTTTACACGGCAGGACTTATTGACTGGACGGCCTTTGAAGACGCAGAATCACATCGGCACAGCATGCAGTCAAGTGTCTAACAACGTCACAAAATAAACACCTTTACAAGATTTGTAGAAAGATCTAATAATGTTGGTTTTAAGGAGAACTTCTCCTCGTTAAAAGACAACAACGCAATAACACCCTCACACATTGAAACAAGTGTTTACACCAGTGTTTAAGCAACACAGGAGGAAAGTTCTACAGTAAACTAAAACCCTGACATTAAGACATTTCATGATCATGTCAAAGTATCGCATTAATCTTCCCGTATCCGGGTGAGCATTTTATGCACACTTTGCACTTCATGCTATAAAAGGTCAAATTATTTTTCACAATTTGTCTTGGGTCAGAATTCAAAAGTTGTTCATTTTTGCATGATTTTTAAAATTCTGACACAGCCACTAAAATCAGCACATTATAAAGAATGTTAAATTACTTCACCAACACCCTCCTCCAAAGTGAATAAAAAATGCACAGACACATTTTAGCATTTAACATTTGACCTGGCACAAAAAATAACACTGCATATTAACCAGTGTTGGTGTTAATCATTGACATATGCCAGGCTAGAGAAATCAAAAATAAGTAATCAAATTTTTATGCAGTATATTGGGGGAAAAAAAATAATTATTGTTTTTTGCATATAAAAATATGGTTTGTTTACATTACAACAATGACATTTAAAGGGTTAAAATATGACAATTATTGAGTATTTGGTATTTTTGTTTACAGCTCAAATTGATGAAATACAAAAAAAAATGTTAAAAAGTTAAAAACAAACTGTATGAAAAATGTTTTGACATTGCTACAGATTACGCGCTTTTGTTTAAAGGACCTCTATGGGTGGGATATAAGGGTTAAAAACCTTTGTGTAAACCTTAATTAGGTTGTAGTTGTTAATAAGCTCGATGGTAGATGGAAAAACCGTTCATAAATAAAAGAAATAAGCTGGGGTTTTTTTTTCATATAAATATGTATAAAGTCCATGTGAATCACATCTGATCACATGTTATTTGTGGAAAACATGCAATCGTACGCTATAACTGGTGGTTCACATGTAATCCTGTGACTTCCACATGAGCATCTCCTACAAAACCATATGTTCCTCATGTGCATCACATGTGTTTTTGCACTTGTGATATTCATGAAGTTTTTCTGTAACGGGTCATGTATCATGTAACTTTCTTTAAACATAAAACTAATCATATATTTGGCAAAATAATGGCTTACCTAAGAAAGAGGTAAAGATATGTAATGGAAATCCCATTTTCATTCCCAGTGGGTGATGAAGTAGTGTTTGGAGAACCACTTTACCGTCATACAATATCATATGAAACAGAACTGGAAATATTCTGGATTTATTCTTCTAATAACATCATTTATTCTGAATACCACAGGGCACCTGCTTGGCTTAGTGTGCCTCACAAATGCTAATTTTAGGTCCATAAATTGTCCATGTTATCATTTCATCTGTCACAGACGGGAATGCGCTTGGATAAATCTCTGAGATAATTGCGTCTGAGTGGGGAACATGGGCGGAGGGCGGGGGTTCGGATACCCCCGGAGCGGTACGTGGTCCGGTGGAGGCTGAACTGGGCCGGACCGGCGCTCTGTCACACCTTTCCTCCCCCCGTGGACGTAACGCTGCTCCCAGGCACCGGACTGGGATTCCGGCCTGTGAAGCGCTGCCAGGCTCCGGGCGGATGTGGAGCGCCAAATGGGAGCATGTTGAACGCGTTTGCTTTGATCTGAGGCAGACTGTGCAGTTTATACAGAATCGGTTTCTTGTACTGTCTCTGTCTCCCTCCTGGTAATACATTCACCATTTTTCCACTGTTTCTTATCCTTCAGCAAAGTTTAAAAAAAAAAAATAAAAAAAGAAGAAGAAAACCCTATACTGCCCATCTTTCACTGGCGCTGGGCTGTATATATTATGACATGTTATGATGTGTTTCTGAGACAGCGCTGTTTAGACGTGGATGTAGATACGATCAGACGTCGGACCTTCGACCCTCATATGGTCAACTGGAATAAAAGGACGCATTCACTTCAGACCTTTTAAAATACACTCAGGCTGTGTCAGAAATGCACAATAAACACTACATACAGTATATACTACATACTATAGTTGTATCCAGTGCAGTATACTCTATGTGTAAACTGATGTAGTGGAGTTGGTAGCTGAAATTTACACAAGTTGTGTTTGATTTTGCACAGAAATCTACTTTTAGTGCGCATAGTGTGTCCAGGAACGTACAGTACCTTAAATATTGCTACCTATAGTAAACAATGAGAATGACTGCAGTGCATTGTGGGATACAGTGCTGACTTACAACACAAATATAACAGTAAATGTAATTCGGCAGTTGTCCGAGGAGTTCTAACCATGAAATCATACAGATTGTGCAGGTCTGGGGAGTTCAGAGTAAAACAACAGGAGTGTTGATTTTGTTTGAGTGTGTTGGAGCTATAAGGCCAAATCATAAAATGTTAATTTGGTTATAGGTTGAGCGCTGGCTGCTGGTTTTACAGGACGCAACATATCAGGGCGTTAAAATGATCATAAATCGACGTTATTAAATTTTGGACCATAAATCTGTACATACACATGCTTGTTGTTCAGTATATTTTCATTATTGTAATAAGCAAACCGCAGAACACTGGCTGAAACACAACGAGTAAGGAAAGTCATTTCAGATTGTATTTACCAACCTCAGTATCTGAACATTTGGATCCAAGGACCATACGTTCATATTATTTGGGCGACCGCATGGAGCCCCAGATGGAGGCTGTGAATTGATACAGTTACACTATATGGACAAAAGTATGTGGACACGTTGAATTCAGATGTTTCTTTTCTAACAGAGGCCTGGGATACAAAACAATAATGACAAATGTCTTAATATAGTTTTATATTGGGATAAATATCATTGCATTGGTTAGTTTAGTTTAAATTATCTTTGTTTCCAAAATGCCTCAGAGATGGTTTTGACTTAACTTCTCTCGATTTTGTTTTTTTTTATCCACGACTATGATTTTAAATGTTCTGCCTCTAAACTTCTACAACATTTTTTGTGCTCTGACTGTAAATAATAATTTTCTACCACAACTAACCATCTACTTTCCTCACATCTCACTGAGGAAGAAAAATCTCCCATTGACCTTTAACAAAATATTGATGTTTTTATCTCAAATCATCATGAACAGGACATCTTACAGCTGTAAACATGATGTGTCCCAATATTTTTGTCCATATAATTTATTTCAAAGATTACAATTTAAACCAAACTAACCAACGTAATGATATTTATCACAATATAAAATTATATTATGACATTTATCATTAATTTAGTATCCCAGACTACACTACATGGACTTTTGTCCATGTAGTGTGGTCTGATTATTTATTCCAGGTGAGTTTATCATCCATGGCAGATTCTGCACTTTGCTAACTTACAACTTGAACTCACATACTTCTTCCCACCTTGGTCCAATCAGTGTCCTACTTCTACAGACTATTTCAACACGTTTTCCATCAGGTTTGTGTATAAAACATCTATGATGGCCCCTCCTGGTTCCCATGGTGCTTTGGGAAAGACCTTCCCTACAGACTGGATGCATGCTGAATTGGTTCTATATGGAGGAAGGAACTGTTTCCAGAACTGATTTGGAAATAGTTCCCGTGGTCGTATCCTTCATCACATCATCCGCGTTCGTATGCATGGAAGGAAGAAAGTAAGAGGTGGCGAGGAAGGATAGCGGAGGTATTGGCCTCTCTGTCCCAGCCTAAGGATAATTACCTGCAGCTGTCATGTAGTGATTTTATACATCCATATTTCATAAGATGGATCCCAGCGCTGGAAATATAATCTGGATTTAAGGCTTTTTCAGAAGAAGAGGAAAGAGAAAACTGGAACTGATAAGTGTAGCTAAAATGAAACAATGTGTAAAGTAAAATCAGCGAATAAACTCCTTATTGTAGGAGGCTGTGAAAGCAATTTAGTCAAATCATACAATGAAAAACTCTTTTTTTTTAACCTTTTATCGAGATTTCAAAAAGCTGTATCTTGTAAGTGGTTACAGATAAAGTCATACTGTAAATGATAAAAATGTTAGGTATGACCCAAAGTTTATGATGGGAGTGAATGGACTCATCTAATTTGCATATTGTGACGTCAGGGTAGCGGCCATGTTGGATTGAGTAACTTTTAGTAAAATTGGACTTTGAAGATATTTACATGGAAGTTTTCTTTATGTTTTTGTTTTTTTTGTCATTTTACCCTTAAAATAAATTAACTTAAACATAAGTAGACAGTAAAATGCAGTAAGTTTTAGTACCTTTTTATTCATGCAGCAGAGTAGCCAAATCTGTCCTTATCCATTCAGACTAAAACTAAATCAACTGTACTTACTTACTAAAGCAGCTCAGGATCACGCCTTTAAACTGGACTTTCTTCTTCACTTTGAATAGTAACATGCCCTGAAATGGTGTTAGGGTTGAAGGGGCACAAACATGTCCGCCATCTATTGGTGGGAGGTGGTAACTAGATTTGTCAACTCTCTCTGGAGCTCTGGTCTGTTTCAGTCAGTTATGTTGCTTGTTGCAGTATTGCCACTTTGGCACTTAAAGGGTTAACATGCTATAACTTGGGTATGGTATGTTTTACTGGTGCATTAGCCGCCTCTGCTGCTGCCAAATGATGCACCAGTCACATGTAAATCTTTCTGCAGCCTCTAGACAGGTTTCCTACAGCTTTAGGCACGCCTGATTTAAGACTTTTTAAGACTTTTTAAATGCCACTCGGAAAGAAATTTAAGACCTAATACCTGGCATCTGTTGGCGAGTTGAGATTTGTGTTACTGGCTCTGCATGTGGGATTCCACAGCCTTGATTTCCCATCGAGCAGAGATTGAAAAACACTTCCTGAAGAAAACACACGGCGCCTCATATATATTTTCTGGTGCGAGTTTCAGGGAGGCTGTGAAGCCTCGGTTGATTGGGCAACTTTCACTGAATATGGACCTGACTGTGTGGAAGTTACACGGTAAGTAATTAAACAAATAGATGGTGCCAGTTATTTCAAGACTTTTCCTGAAATCCTCTTTTCCATGTCTTAGCATTTGGGAGGCTGATTTAGATTTTAATACAGACTAAGACCTAATTTTCTAACCCTCATCATGGCATTTTGGAGGAAAAATTAACCCATAAAGACCCAAAAAGCCAGAAGTCACTGAAGTATCTACTGATCTAAAAGTTTAATACCTCCTGTTCTACTAATCCTATCAATGTATGTAAATGATTCAGTAACATGCAGTTTGTCATCTTTTCATGGTCATCAGATATGACCCATTTGGATGTTTAGAAGCTCCGTAGTTACCATGGAAACACCGTCATCTTCTACAACATTGATTGACCAGTAAAACCCATGGAGCTGGATCAATGACAGTGGATGGACACACTTATTTTATGTTCAATTAATGATATATTTTGCTGAAAAACTGACCTTTTCTCCAGTTTTCTCTATTTTGATGTAATAACCTTTGCATTTACTCTGAACTTTTATGAACAGCTGCATGATCAGTGAATTAAATATAGGAAACTACCTGATTTAGAGGAGGATAGAAGAGGATAATATTAGAATAAACAGTGATAAATTACTAAAGAAAGGTTACATGTGGAGTAATACTCATTTGAAGTTGCCGCAACAATAGTCTCTGGACCTTTGAGGGTTAATGAACTCAGTTTCTTTTATAGATCCGTGTGAACTCTGTCTAAGTGACTCATACGTTCTACGACCAAGTGACCGACCTTGATGTACAATTAGCCCATAGCCTGGTTTTTTAAAGCATGACAGGGGCAGTTTTATGGCTCTCAGCTGACGACTTTGGAGTTCAACACATGCCTTTTGTTTCGGTCCCTGTGGTCTTGTTGTCGTACAGGAGTGTGGCTGTGGTCGGCCACTGTGGAACTGTTGCACTTCCACCTCCTCTTCCCTTTAAAACATCCACACACATAGCTCCGGGGTTAGCGGCCAAGCGCTTTCATCTCATCTATCTTTGGGCCCTTCCACTTCTCATTACGGAGGTGGGGGGTGGGGGGGCTGATTCGAGAGACTGAGCTTTTCATGGCTTCTTTCCTTTCAAAACAAAAGATTATTCAATTAATGTGTGTAATACACATTTTCCCCTTTGCTGACCCCGGGAGAGGAGAGGAGATCAAAGCCAGCCTTTTCTTTTATAGGGCAGTGGAGCTGAAGTCTGACACAGACCCGGTCCAGGTTTTACTCAGGGGTTACTCACAGGCCAGAGGACTGTACGAGAAGACATCTAAGCATTCCTCTCACCGTACAAAGTGGCCGCTGCAAATCTCATCAATGACCGCTTGTGTTACATAAAGAAGTGCTGATAATGTGTGGAGGTGGAGTGTGGCTAGAGGGTTTTATACATAATGACACAAACACTAACGCTGGATCTGGTTTAGGGGTTTCCTCGGGTTTGCATTGGACTTTGGTGCTGCATTCAGGGGGGGTTTGGGGAAAACTACATACAAAATATGAAAGGAATCCAACCAGTAGTTTCAGAAAAGAAGACTGTTAAAATCTAGACATTGGTGACCTTGAGTTTGACCGTTCAGGGTCACTCAAGGTCAAAGGTCATAGATCCAAATGAAAGTCCATATATGACTTCCTATCAGTGCTCAGTAGTAACTACATTGATATCTCTAACCATTTCCATGTTATAAACCATCAAAATCTGGACCATTATAAGTAAGGGCAAAATTTCTGAAAACTATGAATAAACTTTTTAGACATTGTCCCAAGGAAGATACATAAAAAATCTGAAATGAATCCGACCTGTAGTTTTGTTGGAGAATATGTTTGAAGAAATTGCTAACAAAGATGACGGCGGCCCCAGCACCTTCATAATAGCTCATGACCATCATCAGCTGGTGAGATAAAACCATGTCATGCAAACATAGATCATGTTTTGATGGCGTCTTAAGTGTCTTTCTTACCATCGGACCATCAGTCCATGTTCCAGGAAGTTCTTCAGGTTGGGTAATGTTTGCTGCAGGTCCGGGGTGGTCAGTCCATGTTGATATCTCAGCTGCAAGAAAAGGGAACATGTACTATATTATTAACCTCAAACAACCCACCAGGTGCAGACCCATACAGAACATACAGAGTGTGTGGTGGCATCTCACCAACACACATATGCTCATTCTCCATGTTTGGATGTCCTCCGGAGAAGAAAGAAATACCACCTACGGACAAGGCCTGAGGTCTACATTCTTTCACCATGATATATTTCAACGCTCCCCGTCAGACTATTACTCATCTGGACACACAATGGGCATCCTTCCCTGATAACAGGCATGTGTGCTAATATGTAAGGTGTGTGGAAAGACAAGGACTGGGATGCGGGTGGCAACGCTAAAGCATCTGGACGAAATGGGGCAAGAAGTGCACATTAAAAACTCCATTACATTCTCCCATGCCCCCCCCCCCCCTTTTCACTGGACCCACTTCTAAATTTGGCCTTGAATATTTCTTCTCTTATACCACAGTGCTCTAATTCATGATGATAGAATCAAATCCGCTGAAAAAAATCAACACGGCCACCTTGAAACTCTAGCTCTGGTGCCAGAAATATCTCCAACAGTTGAGCAATGTCACAGCGAGCCAACTCATGTCCCGGAAAGTTTATTTAACCTATATTAGTGAACAGCAGAAGAGCATCATGCCGCACGTCCAGCATTTATCTCCAAGGCTCTTCTGTCACATATCCCGCTGCACCAGCTGACATGTGTTTTGTTTCCAGATGGGTGCCATGGCAACCACTCCTTCCACACACATTGAGTGAACAGATGAAGCACACACACACAACGCTAGCATATCAGTCACTGGGTCTAATACAACTATATCATATGGACACTATGTGAACAAAAGTATGTGGACACGTTGAATTCAGGTGTTTCTTTTCTAACAGGGGTCTGGGATACAAAACAATAATGACAAATGTCATAATGTAGTTTTATATTGGGATAAACATCATTGCATTGGTTAGTTTGGTTTAAATTATCTTTGCTTCCAAAATGCCTCAGAGATGGTTTTGACTTGATTTCTCTCAACACTGATTTTTTTTTTTATCCTTGACTATGATTTTAAATGTTCTACCTCTGCATTTCTAAAAATATATTTCATGCTCTGACTGTAAATAATGATTTTCTACCACAACATAACATTAACTTTCTTCACATCTCACTGAGGAAGAAAAATCTTGCATTAAACTTTAAGGAAATATTGACATTATTTGCTCAAATCATCATGAATAGGACATCTTACAGCTGTAGACATGATGTGTCCCAATACTTTTGTCCATATAGTTTATAAACATCAATATTTCCTTAAAGTTTAATGAGTGATTTTTCTTCCCAAGTGAGATGCGAAGAAAATAGGTGGTTAGTTGTTAGAAAAGAAGCACCTGAATTCAATATATATATATATATTAGACATAATGGATGAATGTCATGTTAATAAAAAAACTTAAGAATAACAGGTTAAAGCTCAGACTCTAAAGGTTATACATGTTTTTTCTTTGAGGGTTTTGGGCAGGACACACATTTTTTCACCGTATCAGGTACTGTCAGAACACATCCATGCCAGCGCTCTTGTTTAATATTGAGCCAGAATCCCGCTGTAGTGCAAAGTGGCTCTTGTAAAGTTTGATTAATGGCAGGAGGACTGGCATTAAAGCCCGAAGGCAAAGGGTCATGTTGCCACTGCCAGAACTCACACATTTGCATGTGTGTCAAATTTCCACTCAACATAAAATGTCTAAATCTCATTCTGTCAGAACAGCTGCCACAATAATGTGCAAACTGCGTGGTATGAATGGTCCGGTATGTGTTGGAGGCGTACCGTACCGAGGCGCTCACGTGGCGGCGTCAGTGTTTTCACATGTGTGTGTTCTGGCCTCTTACACAGAAACAACAGTCACGACGGTATCAGAGGAGAGCTTTATCAAAAGCAGCTCAGATTAAGGCGGTCGGACAAGGGTGTCGCTCGACATCCAGCTGGTGATGGAAAGACCCAAAACCTGCGAGAACAACACAGAGATCCATTCATGGCTCAGAGAAAACCTCAGGGTCTGACCAAATGACGGCGCTGCGCTGTCCACAGGGCCGGCTGAACGGAACTGGGTTTGAAACAGTAGGCCAAGATCAATAACACCACCAGCTTAGAAACAGAACGAGCACAGCAACACCATGCAGGGGGGGCTCGGCTGTTCTGTGGTCAGCTGCTAAAAAAGGAAAATGTCAATCTCATGGAAATCAAGGTTACGGTCTAGGGACTGTGAATCAGAATTTGTGGATCAGATATGAGAAAAGAAAAAATATTATGGCTTCGGCAAAGGTAAACAGCATTTGTTGGATATACTGTATGCTTTCTTTGATACCCAGCTAGAGGGCGTAACAAAATTGCTATCTTTAAATCCCATTACTCAGCCGGAGCTCTGAAGTGTGTAATAACCACACTGCGTGTCTGACAAGAGCCCTATGTCCAATTACATGCCTGTATGTCTTAGAGTGTGTGCATGTGGGAGACGCAGAAAGAGCTTTAGTGTGCATTTGTATGCATGCCTCTTATTGTTTTCGCTCTGAGCGTGGAGTGGAGAGAAACTGGATCCAGGTGAAGACAAGAGAGTGACGGCTGACGTCACTAAGTTGCTCAGGGCTCAGTTATTAATGAGGATCTTGTTGAGGGGGATTAAAAAACTTGAAGGACGGTACTGGGAAGCACGTGTTTAGATGATTAATACTCCTGGTTGGTTCTTAACCCTTTAAGCGCCAAAGAGGCAAAATTAAGACACGCATCATAACTGACTGAAACAGACCATAACTCCAGATAGAGTTACCACCTCCCGCCAACAGATGGCAGACATGTGCCCCTTCAGGCATGTTTTAGGACATGTTTCTATTCAAAGTGAAGAAGAAAATCCAGTTTAAAGGCGTGGTCCTGAGCTGGTTCAGTAAGTAAGAAAAGTTGATTTAGTTTTAGTTTGGATGGATAAGGACAGATTGGGCTACTCTGCTGCTTGGATCGAAAGATACTAAAACTTACTGAATTTTACTTTCTACTAATGTTTAAGTTCATTTATTTTAAGGATAAGATGACAAAAACAAAAACACAAAGAAAACTTCCATGTAAATATGTTTAAAGTTCAATTTTACTGAAAGTTACAGAATCCAACATGGCCACCGCCGTTTTACGTCACAATATGCAAATCAGATGAGTACATCTACTCCCATCATAAACCTTGGGTCATCCCCCATATTTTTCTCATTTACAGTATGACGTCTATGTTAGAGTTATATTCTATTCTATTCTATATTTTCTACTATGTTCATTTTGCACCATGGGGTCTTAGTTTTGTAATTTCAGTTTTCTGTATGTGATGTACACATGCGAAAACTGACAATAAAGCTGACTTTGACTTGACTTTATCTCTAACCACTTCCAAGCTACAGCTTTTTGAAATCTTGATATAAAAATGTAATACTTTTGGAGAAAAAAAACAAACAAAAAAAAAAACAAAAGAAAAAAACAACCCTCCAGCGTCTAAAGGGTTAACGTGCTACCTTCATGCATGTTCAGTCTGACTCAGGCCAAATCTCTGCCAATGGGCACCAGTAACACTTGTGCTAAGTGTCTGGTTGGCAGCGGCGAAGACACCGGGTGACGACCGCTTCACACTGTCTTTGTAATGACGTGTGTTTAACACATTCAGGCTGTTTGGAGGCAGATCCTGCAGCCCTACAGCTGACCCAGCGCTCCACCAGCCAGACTCTATCAATATTCATAAACTGGTCTGGCCCTCCCTGGTGGAAGCCGCATTAAGTTTCCTCTCCGTGTGCGCCGTATGTGTATATAATACGTGTGTTAGTCATGGCCTTCGTCCTGGGAAGGCATATATTCTTGGACGCCTGCTGTCGAAAACGCAAACATCAACGCCCTCCCTTTTTCTGTGCTTGTGTGAAACAAACAGAAAAACACAGTGACCCGACTGTGTCAACTGGAGGAAAAGTGAACCGAGAAAACTATAAAAGAGGAAGAAATGTGTCAGGCAGCTTAACGACATGAGGCTGGGTGTGATTTCCAATTGTCGGCGCCATGAAAGCTTTGAATGCAGGATGGAAACAAACAGTGGAGTGGGAAGGTTTAGATTCTGGTCTGCAAACCCAAACTGTTCCTTGGGAGTGTGTTGCAACTGATATGAGGCAACGTGTTGTAAATGACACTAGGTAGACACACACAATGGATTGATTTCTGCTGCACACAACAGGAAAGGAAATTAGTGCAAGAATTTGAATCCACAAGCAGGTCAAAAGAGTATAATGAAGAATTTTTGCACAAACACTGCATCAAAAACACTCTGTGAGTGTTTCTATGTCAACAACTTCGGACCAGATCACACAAATTGCTAGAAATCACTACACTTGAGAGAGGCTGTCATGTCTGGTTTCCCTTTCAGACGTCCTTGTGATGGATGTCGGTGGAGGCCTTTGCGTGTGTGCGTGTGCTTTCAAGCGGCCGTGGGGTTCTTTGTAATGGGGCTAACCAGATCGTGGTGAGAAATTCCCAGGGCCCATTGAGGACGGCTGAAAGGCGAGAGGGCCCGGCCGAGGGAGGGGCGGAGGGAGGGTACCCACCGGGGCTCTTTCACATGATGACATAGTGAAATGGATCCGGCCGGGTTCTCCTCGTCGCTGCTCACACCTTTGTGTCTGGACACTCCCTACACTGTTTACCTGTTCAACCAAACCCGCCCAGCGCTGGGGAGTCTCCGGAGCATTTGTAGTGGGCGACTGGTTGGTATGACTGCGAGGTTTGGTATGAGCACATGTGAGAGTTTACAGCAGGGGTGTCAAACATAAGGCCCGCGGGACAAAACCGGCCCGCCAAATGGTCCGATCCGGCCCACGGGATGAATTTCAGAAGTGTAAAAATTACACTGAAAATATTAACAGTCAGGGATGTTCAGGGGTCACATACAACTCATGTGATATCAAGTAAAATAATAACATAATAATATATAAATAATGGTTATTCACAATTTTAGTTAAAGGATAGTTTGTAAATGTAAATATTTTCATGTAATTCTACTTTTTTCATTTTCTTTTTTTTTTTTTTTTTTACACAAAACAACACCCACTTGAGATCCAATTGGTCTATATGTGGCCCCTGGGGTAAAATGATTTTGACATCCTTGATTGTTAATATCTTCAGTGTAATTTTTGCATTTCACTAATTCATCCCCGGCCGGATTGGACCCTTTTCACAGGCCCGTTTTGGCCCACAGGCCGTATGTTTGACACCCCTGGTCTAATGTCAAAAAAGTTTAATTATATTATGAAAAGATTCTCATTTACAACTCCTGTCGCAATAAAATGTGAATGACCTGAACAAATATGAGAAACTTGAAATTTCCTAAGGAAAATATGTGCAATTTTAACAATATTCTGCTTGTTAATAGAGGTTTTCTGCGTTTGTAGATCAACTGTGATCTGTAAATGGTGTCAGTAATAAGCTGTGACATAATATTGGTGAAATTGCATTTATATTTTTAATAGATATTCCAGGTTGTACATGGTTGTTCAGGTTATTCCCATTTTTATAAAGTAATTTAACTCTCACATTTAAAAAAAGAGAAAAAATTTGATTATTATTTATAGGTTATGTTATTATTTTACTGGTCCGGTCCAGGTGAAATCATATTGGACTGAACTAAAATGAGCTCAACAGCCCTGGTTTAGAGGATGAGCACAATTTGTCCGTCATGTCTAAGAATCCAGACGGATCCTCATCCATCACAGGGATAAAGTCAGGACCTAAAGAATGCATGAGTGTATACAGCCTGGACCTGGCAGCGCAGCGAGGCCGCGACCACACGTAAACACAGTCAAACTGAGCCGAGGCGGCAGGAACCAGTCAGTTTACAGTACATGCCACCCATCATTTGGCAAAAACCTGCTTGTTTGCCCTGAGTTCTGTACAGCGGCTAAACAAACACAGCCTGGCTTATGCCACGTATTACTGTTTCCCTGGATTTGTCAGTACCAATCACCTTCAGATCGGACCGCTGATGTGGGCGGGCTGCAGGGGAGTTTGAGGCTGATTACTGATGATGTTGTATAAGAGGGTGGCCCAGGTGACAAAGCAGACCCCCCGCCCCCCTCCTGAACTCTTTACGCAACGGGCTCAGAGTGGAGGTAGACATCACGGCAGATCAACCGGAGCGGGTTATTAGCATCGTTTGACAAGCCGTCCTCCATCTTCACTGGAGATGGAGTCTGGGATGCGGGATATTTTCATCAAACGTGATGCATTTCATGTGTCAGGAGGTTAAGAGTCTCCAAATCAAACTCTGGAGTATCTTCTACATGTCTGACCCGCATCGTGGACAATTACACAGTGATTTATAATCAGTGGGCTTTTGTCCACTGGGGTAAAAATAGAAATGGTTATTTTACAGAGTACTCGCTCTCGGGGGAGGATAATCAGGGAGCTCATTAGGTCCTATGACAGGCTGTTACAGAGGGGCTAACCAGGTGTTCCCCCCTCCGCCCGCTCAGGAAGCTCCAGAGACCACTGACATAGACATCAGCCTGATATATATTTAGCTCCACGTATAGGAAATTGGAGCTATGGGAGATAACCTGCCACTGACAATATTTCAAGGCTGCGTCTCCTCTGGTTAAGATGATGGATGAATGAAGAGTTTACATACCAAACAACCAGGAAAAACAAATAATATTATCAGAGCTGAGTGATGCTGTAAAACATGTACGATCATATATCTTTAACCCTGTAAGGACTACCATTAGAACAGGCCGCTGAGATTTCTATATGCCTTTTTTTTTGGCAATAAAATTGTCTGAAAATGCCAATTCTTTTGTACCTTTTCTCAGGAAGAACATAACTTTCAATATCTGGCCATTAATTAGCATTATTATATGTAATAAATGCTTAAAACAGTGTGTTATAGCCAAACCTAAAAAAACAGACTTGCATTTAAAAACAAATCATATTTGTTACATAGAAATACAAATAAAACACATAAAAGAACTAATAAAAACAATAAAGTAATATAAATTAAAAACTAGAAGTCAAAGAGAAAAAATCTGTTTTTAAGAGGATTTAAAAACAGACATTGATTTGGCCTGCCTGATATGAAAATATAGGTAATTTATATAGAAACAGGTATGAGATTAGGGTGTATTAGACTTAAATATGCAAAAAAACGCATGTTAATATTCTCACTTGTTTGGATTAATCCATTAGTTGTGAAACTTGATGTACATGTAAAATAACTAACTTTGTGATTTATTTAGTTTTATACTATCCCGATACAATATATCCGTGTTGTGCTGCTAGTGAAACCTCAATTTCCTGATGGCTCTGTCCAAAGGATCAATAAAGTTGATCTGCTCTACTCTGCTCTACTCTAATATAACATAACATAACATAACATAATCACAGTCTTAAAACCATTCCACAGCCTAATATTGCTTTGTATTTTATTGTGGAAATAGGATCAATAGTTTATACAACTAAACTGAGGCTGTGAGTCTTGGTTAAATGTGGACTTGTTGCAGTGTTTCCGTGGTTTTGGAGCATTTACGACGTCCTCTGGAGCTCCGACCGGGCCATGAAAACCACGCACCCGACACAAAGGTCAGGTTTTGTTTGATTTTGATTAAGCTGAGGCAGTAAACACCTCCAACCACGACTTGGCCTGTACATGACCGAGGCCGGCAGCAGGTACAGTTTTAGTTTAGCGGTCGCTGTATATTTGTGTGTGCATATTTCTGTTTTAATCCTCTTATTACGCCTATTTGTATCTCACACAGTGGCCGATCTATCGAAAAATGCTTTGTTTTTGTTTACGGCTCTGGAAGCCACATATGGCCCGTGTTCTTTTGATCGACGTTGTCTTTTTTTCGCCAGCGGAGACGCCGCTGCCAACTATTCAAGAGCTGGGTTCGTTTCTGAGGAAATAAACATCTCGGTCACATCACGGGGCTGATACAGCGCACACGTTGGAACATTGTATTTACATACACTGGCATTTCTCTCTGATCTATTGTTTTGACTTTTTGCTAAACAGTTTGGCTCGTCCAAAAGAATTACAGCGCTCATTTTATCTTGTGTGGCCAAGATGCAAACTCAGAGCTTGTGATTTTCTTAGGTTATGCAGAATAATTATCCCAGGCCACAATACACAACAGCAGGAAGGAAAACACTATGTAACCTTCAGGCTGAAATAAAATGTTACAAGGTTGTTGCCATAACTATTAGTTTTTAAACCTTTAAGCATCAAAGTCACAATATACAACCAACATAAGTGACTGAAACAGACCACAGCTCCAGATAGAGTTACCACCTCCCACCAATAGATGGCGGACATGTGCCCCTTCAATCCTAACACCATCTCAGGACATGCTTCTATTTAAAGTGAACAAGAAAAATCCAGTTTAAAGGCATGGTCCTGAACTGGTTTAGTAAGTAAGTAGAGTTGATTTAGTTTTAGTTTGGATGGATAAGGACACATTTGACTACTCTGCTGCTTGGACAAAAAGATACTAAAATTTACTGCATTTTATTTTCTACTAATGTTTAAGTTAACTTATATTAAGGATCAGATGACAAAAAACTAAAACACAAAGAAAACTTCCATGTAAATATGTTTAAAGTTCAATTCTACTAAAAGTTACTCAGTCCAATATGGCCACTGCCCTGTGACGTCACAGGAATAATGATCAATTTTAAGGATAATTAAGGCTTTAATTTAGGACAATCACTTTAAAGACTTGGTTTTGGTGTTGCTTATTCCCACAATAAAAACTGTGTATACTCTGCATGTCTTTTATACATATTGATCAGTTTAAAAAAATTTGTGTCAAGCAAACTCCAAATAATCAAAGCCTTTATTACACAGATGATGAAATGAACATGTTTTTATACTCCACATACGGTACAATGAGCCAAAATCACACAGCGAAACCACCAGAACAGAGAAAATAAACATCTCTGTTCATGCAGCTGAGCACTAAAACCACTCTTAAAATTCTCACATTAACTTTAGTTTACCCATTGGAGTGTCTGACACATTAGAAACTGAACGTCCACCGTAGATCCAGGGGTTTTATGCTTCACCTAGCCTAAAATTCTCCCCTAAGGAATGGAATGAGTGGCTGTAGAATGAACTGAGTGCATTACAGTGAGTGGCATTAATCAGCCTCACACTGCAAACTAATCAGTACGTGCTTTAAGATAATTAACAAAATAAAGGCTGCGTCATGACTTTGAGTAAGTATCATTAAGAAACTCAGTCCATGTCGCCTCCCAAAACCTCTTTTTTTTTTTTTTTTTTTTTTCTAGGAATGAAATATTGTGAGAAAAAGCAGCCGAGAGTTTGGCCCTTGGCCCGTCTTTGCAGTTGTTACAGTAATGTCAGGAACTGGTTGGAGAAGCATTACTTTTGAGAGGCCAAGGCTGAAAACTCATGCTGAAACATTTACATGAGCGCAACGAGCCAAAATAGGAATGTTTGGAGGTGAAAATTCAGGTAAGAAAAAAAAAAGCTAAACAATTTCCTGGAAGCACGAAAAAACTAAATAGATCAGTGAATTCTTATGGTTGTGGTGCAAAAGGAAAATGTGCAGCTGTCTTTTCCTGTTAAAACGTACAAAAGACTGAGCGGAGAAAGGGCAAACGAGGCTAGTTAGCATCTATATGTTCATTTATGTACAGTAAATGACTGTTCCTTCTGGTTCACTATCTTACTATTCACATTCTGTTGTATATTCGGCTTTCATCCTATTTCTTCCTTACTTTATTTGATTTATACCAAACAGATGACCCCTCCCCCCCCGCCAAGGCTCTTTCTAGCTCAGTGGTGGATTAGAAATGCTCGATTATATTTGCTTCTGTGATTCCACCCATCTGGCCTGTCCGAGCACACACTGAAACTCTCCCTCAGTTCTCATTCATCCACTAAATAAATTACACTGAAACGTTGAATAGGATGCACATAAACGGCCGAGACCAAATGGCTACAGATGGGCACTGAAAGCATGAACGCAGAGTATGAGAATATGTTAAACAAGATGACTCACAATAATAATAATATTAAAAAATCAAAATGCTGAAATTAAACAAGGTCAGAAGTGTCAATTTTATCATATGAATGTACTTATTGTGTTTTATATTGTATTTCAGCATTAATTCTCATTATTTATTTTGTATTCAGTGCATGGTGACTTATTTAATGTATTCTTCCCAAAAAATTTCAAGTACCCCCTGGGCTTTTTACAAGTACCTCTGGGGGTACGCGTACCCCCATTTGAGGAAGACTGTTTTAACCTACTGTGTGTTTATCTTTTGTAGTTCCAATATATAAAACCCTACATGGTGCATTCATGTGGTACGGCACGGAATATGAAATCCAACGTGATTAATCGCCGCAGTGTTTCATGTATCTCGATAAATATACAGAGCAGGGCTGAAATGTTGTTTGAGTCTGGCTACAGTCGTATAATTCACTCACAACAGCCATTCAGTTCCCTTAAACTCTCAGCAGTTTTCTGGCCTTGAATATATGCCATGTTCATCATCATCATCATCATCATCCTCATCTCCATCATCTGCTCTTTCAGCCAAACTGAGAATCAGATTCATAAACACCACAAGCCTTTGCTTACCACAGAGAATATCTTCCCACATATTCAGTGTGAAGAACCCCTGCTGTCTGTAAAGGATGGTGTAAACAATCAAACAGGAATTATATAATGCATTTCTTCATCTCTGAAAGTTAATCATCTCGCACACAAATTCACAGTCTTCAACGGGTAACGTTACATGTAAGACTTAAACTGAAACTTTAGTGATGATTAAGGTAGAATCGCTCATCCAACATTGTCTGGCGTCAAATAACCCAAGAACCAAACACGAGACAAAAGAACGACCGAGCTGCACATTATTACCCTCTTACTTCCACAGAGTTTATTTTTATAAAAACGATCCGACAAAGTAAATATTCACCGCACAAGCAGCAAAACGTTCATTTTAAGCAAAGGAAACTGTAAGATAAATCCACTTTAGATTAAATATTTATTCTAACAAAAGAGAAAAGAGTGAAACTAGATTCCATCCACCAGCGACACGAAAAAAACCTGTGGATTTCCACTGGTAAAATCCAGTCAATGTTGGATGAAGGGTTTTTAATCATTATCAGACTGTATGTTGGTATTAAATGTTGACCAGGTGGTTAACTGGTAACGGTTGATAATACAACTCCTGGTATAGTTTGTTCACGGTGGAATTCATTTAAAGTCGTAGGGAATAAATAATAACACATGACCTTTTATGTTCATTCATCTTGAAATATGGAACATTTTCCTTAAAACACCACATGGACTCTCTAATAATAATAATAATGCTCTAAATCATCACTTCTGTCCTTCAGTCAGTGTGTGATGGTGAATTTATCTCCAGAGATCCCCCCTCTGAAGCTTGAACTTTTCATTTTCCTCTTGTTGAGGGTGTTTCTGGGTGTTAACCAGACAAGGTTCAATGTCACTTGTCATTTGCATGGTCCACATGAAGCAAAAAACAGACTCAAGATTGGTTTATGGAATGTCATTTTTAAACCAGGAATTTTAAAATAAAAGTGACTTGACTCTACACATTGCTGTTGTCACTTACTGCACTACTTTAGTTTTGTGCAGGTCTGTCTGAGAGTCAGTACTCTGGGCAAAGCTCACACAAAGACACTTTTCCAGAGAGATTTGTGAAGGAATGGATGTGTTTATTGGTGTTTTTAGATGCTAACAATGCCATTCACTCTTCTCGTTCAGTCTATTGCTCACCCAACCACTGGTGTCTTACCCTCATTGGTTGAGTGGAGAGGAGGAGCTAAGTTAATTTGCAAGCAACATGTTAGTAATCTGACTTAATTTACTTAAAAAGCCTATTCTGCATCTTCTAGCAACAAGAGGAGCTGCCCGCATCCTAAACAAAGAGGTAAGTGAGAAATACTATGAAACTGTATTATGATTATGGTTCCTATTAACTACGATCACTTGAAAAGGAACAGTTCATAAAGGTTAAATCAATTGTCCTCAAACTAAAGTAATTTTAAATGTGTTGTAGAGATCTACAGAAGCTCTACCTGAAACCTGGATAATCTGCTGCTTAGAAATGTCTTTGAGTTGTCGTTTTCTCTCTAGATGTACGAGCGTTTCACTTTCATAAACACATCCACCTACTGATCCGATAGCAGATATTGAAGCAGTGTGTTTAAGATTACAGTGTTTGACTAAGTTGCTGACTTTAACAGCAGTCATATCACTCTTAAGATGTTTGAGAAGCAAAGTAAACCCGACCCTCACGTGGCCATGGGAAGCGCCTGACTGAATATCGTATCGTATATGTTGAAGCACTTCCTTAACAGGTGAAATGTAATATTCTTTGTACTTCCTGTCTCTGTTGCCATTTCAAACAAGCATGTAATAAAACAGCTTTCATACTGCATTCTCGGACTTCTTCCACTTCATTTACCATCCTTAAACTGTGCTCTTTCTTCCTTCACCCTGCCTCTCGGCCTCCCCTCCGTTCCGTCTCCTCCACGTCAAGGTAATGTAATACAGGTGTGGTGCGTGGACAGAGCATGAGTCCGACTCAAAAGCAGCCTTAACTCGAACCAGATTCTTCCATGGCATTACTTGTTGTTACACTTTATGAGTATCGTGTTGCCGCCAAATTCAGTCAACAGATTTACATAATTACGGGAAAAGCTGTGTGAGAGGAATAGGAAATTCAGTTAGGAAGACCACCGGTGACAGGAGACCCATGGTGCTCCCCTCTGACCCCAATCACTGCAGGGAGGGTCGGAGGTGGGTACTGCCACGTATGCAACAGTCTTAATCAGATTCCGAGGGGTTCTCAGGAGGAAACCGATGGGTCTGGTGCATTAGAGTGACACCTACACTGTAAAGTAGAATTGTTGTGCTGACATATTATTCTGTCAGAAGAATAACTGATGACTTGAAAATTCAAGTTAAAAGTGTCTCAAATCTTAACTTGAAAATCCTTGTCTAACTAACTTAGTAAATTTTGTCGACTTAACTTCAGCGACAGTTTAGGAGAGTGGGTGGAGTTAAGCCCTGTGTCATCACGTTTTGGTGATGTAATGTCCAAATGATGATAATAACAACAACTACAACAACAATAAATAATAATAATAATAATAATAACAATAATTATCATCATCATCATCATCATCATCATTATTATTATTATCATTATCATTATCATTATTATTATTATTATTATTATTGGCCAAATACTGGACAAATGAGAAGCTAGACAGACAACAATAACAATAATAATAATAATAATAATAATAATAATAATAATAATAATAATAATAATAATAATAATAATAATTATTA
>JAPQRQ010000007.1:32125577-32137501 GCA_037367365.1 Apogon talboti
GTAACTACGGAGCCTCTGAACGTCCAAATGGGTCATATCTGATGACCATGAAAAGATGACAAACTGCATTTTACTTGGTTGGTTTCAACATATTTACAGGTTTAGTGGTTCACTACTTCACTACATTTTAGATCAGTACATTTTATTGCCAGTGGCTGTTTGGGTCTTTATAGGTTAACACAGAAAAGATGAGATATAATATTTTGCTTTTTGGATGTGGTTTCTGCTCTTTTATTGCTCCAAATATTAGGCCAACATCTTTAAATATTAGCAGAGGAAATGGCTACTGACGTGAGCTAATTTGTGAGGGAAGAGACGTTGAAGTGAAGGGTTGCATGTAGTGAGACAACAGGAAAGCAGACGCCAAACAAACTCGGCTACAAATTCCAACCAGCTGGAAATTGCAGACGCACTATTAAGTAAATGATGGAGAAGGGCAGCCAACACTTTCCGAACACCCAGATTAACACTGTACTCCATGTGTTGAGCACAATTTGCCAAGACATAAACTGTGTTACTTCACGTAGAAGAGGAATGAAGATTAAAATCACTTCATACGTAAGTTGCTTTTATGAAAAATATAATCAAACCAATATACATAACCTCTTTGGATGTTGCCAGCTTTAATTTGAGGTCATGAGATACAACATATTATGAACCCTGGCCTCTCTCCACCAAAGGATATCCCTTCTTAACCCATAAAGACCCAAACATCCACCTCCGACCAAAAGCATCCACTGACCTCAACTGTTTAATACCTGTTGATCCACTAAACCTAATACATGTGAATAATTGGTGTAAAATACAGTTTGTCATCTTTTCATGGTCATCAGATATGACCCATTTAGATGTTCAGAGGCTCCGTAGTTACCATGGAAACACAGTCATCTTCTACATCATTGATTCACCAGTACAACCCATGGAGTTGGATCAATGACGGTGGATGGACACACCTGGTTTATGTTCAGTTAATGATATATATTGCTGAAAAACTCACCTTTTCTCTATTTCAATGTAATAACCTATGAATTTACCCTGAGCATGATCAGTAAAGTAAATATAGAAAAAAAAACTTTTACACTGAAAAATGCAAAACACAGAGGATAATATTATAATTAATGATGATAAATCACTTGGGAAAGACAAAAAAAATCATTTGAAAGTTGTGACAAAACTAGTTGTGGGTCTTTAAGGGTTAATCTACCCAATAACATAACATTTTCAGCATGACTACCTTCAGACACCAAACATTGGTCAAAGCTTGAATAAGCACTGAAAACTGAATACTTTTCCATGTATGAAATTCTCTCCAAGCACACACACAGACACACACTCACACACACACACTCACACACACACAGGATTATCATTTACTTTCACCCATATATTTAGGAGAACTAGCTCCTCTGGTACCTCTTTGTGGTGATGGACAAACCTGAAACTACCAACCACAAAATGTGGAAATTCAATTAGACGAATTTAAGTGTTTCATAAAGTCATAGGTGGCTGTCCAGAGGAATTCCCATAAAAACCTGGAGCTCAGGAATAATCGCGGCGCGCTGACGGCCTCGCTACGTACACACGCCCAAAACTGGAAACCGCACAACAGTGACATAAACGTAGGGCTTCGGGTCCTGCTTATAAATCGTTACTTCTGGCTGACGGCGAGTGGGAGCTTCCTTTCCTTTCCACAGAGGTCGAGGCTGAATACTGACTAACACAGCTCCTCTGTATCGGTGAGCTCTGCTGTTTCCATTAGATCTGCACTTCTTCTTCTTCTTTTATCGTTATCAAAACCAGAACCGGCTATGCACACACAACAGCGCCTTTGCAATCCCCCCGATACAGATGTTTAGAGTAAATACGTGTTTATGGAAAAGGGTGCTCCTACTTCTGGTTGTAAAAAGGGTCCCACTAACATCTCACTCTAGCAAATAAGTGGCCGTGGATGGAAGCTGTAGCTAACAACAAACGTTTGTGATGGAAAACAGGGACCACACAGTTGGGCTATGTAAACCCGTGGGCTTGGAGAGGTGTATGTTAAGGTCTGGGTTTGGTTAATAGATAGCTTGTATGGGGAGTTTTAGAGAACCGCAGGACGACTAAACCACTGGGTGTTTTTTTTCCTAGCAGGCTGTTTGCTCAGGGCGCAGGACTAGTTCTTATCTGAATGTAAATTCTCAGAAGCGGGCGAGGATGTAGCTGTGAGCGCTTATCTTCTGCTCCGGCTCGCTCCGATAAATAAATAGACAAGGTTCTGATTCTAAACATTTTCGCAGTAACTGGTGTTATAATTTATTACACATTCTGTCATTTTAGGGAAATACAGTGTTACTGGGGATAAGTGATAAAATATACTGAAACTTGAGGAGAATACGTCAATAAATGGTATTATTTAATGCAATCAAACTATGCTATTATCATAATGTGTGGCACAGAAGGCGTCCAACAGCTACAACAGACAGTCCAAAGCAGATAAAAGACAACTGTGGGTTCAACATGTGCACTTCAACATCCTCAAGAATAGGGGGGTCAAATATGCGGCCCGCAGGCCAAAACCAGCCCACCAAAGGTTCCAATCTGGCCTGTGGGATGAATTTGCAAAGTGCAAAAATTACACTGAAGATATTAACAGTCGAGGTTGTTGAATTTGTTTTAGTTTAGGTTCCACATACAGACCAATACGATCTCAAGTAACATAATATCATAATAACCTGGAGGTAATGACAAATTTTCTTCTTGGTTTAATGTGAAAAAAAAAATATTATATTATGCCAATAAATAATGACAGCTCCAAAATGTTCCCTTTGTTTTAGTGAAAAAAAAACATTAAATTATGAAAATATTTAAATTGGCAAACTATTCTTTAACAATAAAATGTGAATAACCTGAACAAATATGAACAACCTGAAATTTGTAGATTTTTGCAGCCTGGCCTATGCCAATGATTTACAGCAACATCAGTTAAAATGCATTATTATTATTTGCCCTAGGTCAAACGTTATAAAATATGTACATGTGCATATTTTACTCACTACTGCAGTAATCTTCTATTGTTTACAATGTACTCATTTTAGTGGCTGGGTCAGAATTTTAAAAATGAACAACTTTTGAATTCTGACCTAAAACAAACTGTCAAAAATAATATGACCTTTTATAAGATGAAGTGCAAAGTGTGCACAATATGCTCACCCGGATACCGGAAGGTTAAGGCTTTCCTCCATCATTAAACCTGCGTCTGCTCACATTAACAGCGTTAAACCACTTACAACGTGCCAAAAGAATTTCTTGCTTGAAATGTGATAAATAACGTACGCTAATGAAGTGCTTTCAACTGTCAGTGAAGTACAGACTCTGTTAAAACTGGCACCTTAATCGCATTGAAATGTAAAACACATTGTCAGGAGCAGGTCTATAACTTATCCTCTATTAGGAGTAAAGGGATGATTATCCCACATTTGTACAGCACGCCGCCATGTGCTCGGAGCTTACAGACTCAGGCTATTCTTCACAGGGATAAAGCGAAAACAGACATGTTTACGGCTCAGCTCAGAGGGAAACTTCACTTGGTACCTCATTTCTTTATCCCCTTTCCTGTTAAGGGTGAAAGTGAGGTGTATTACGTGGACTTGGCTGGGTATTTTCTGGTGCCTGTCCTGCCCATTACGTGTTTTATCATATCAATCCCTGTAAAATGGAAAACGGATGTGGCTGTTATGGAAGGATGAAGACAATGAGTGGCAGCAGGCGCTCGAAGGGGCCTGATTACTTCCAGGCCCGTCTGAGTCGGGGTAGAGATGGTGGCAGAGCCCGGGGAGTGGTGGTCCAGGGTTCAGGTAAACAAACAGTACACAGGCTGCATTAGCATGGGCCAACATGGACCAGGCTGTTTGTACAGATGAGGTTTATGCAGAGGCGCTCGCACAGAAGAATGACTGCTGTTGTTCGAGGGGACAGTGGACATGTAATTGAGTCTTTCTCTCTCTCTTTTTTTTTTTTACTGGAACGTTTCCTGGAACGCAACGCGAAGTGAGTCACGAACCACAGGCCTCAGCTGGACAAGGAGAGAAAGACCAACAGGCTTCTGAAGGAAAACCTGGAATAGTTCCTTCTAAAAGTGTTTCAATTCGCAGAAACATTGTGCTGAGAAAGAGATTGAAGCCACTTTCTTCTTATTTAAGGAATTCTAATGATAAAGGAATGAAGAAATAGCGTAAAAAGGGAAACGCTCCACTGTTACGAGCTCCAGAGGTCAACACTGTTCTTTTCCTGATTTTAGGTTCATTTCCATGAATGTTCAATACTGCTTTGTGCAAAAATCACATACCATAAAAAACTGATTGTAACTGAAGGAAAGTTTGAAAAACATGTCACAGAAGAAATCAAGATCACAGTTCTGCACATTTTCACACTAAAAAAGAAGGAAGTGTTTATTTCAATGACCCACATCTCCCTATTACACAACCCCTCCATGTACACAGCGTTTGCTGATTCACAGCCTCGTCGACTGATGAAGAGTAAACACACAACTGCTTACAGAACATTAACAGTGGAAAGAGTCCATGTGCAAATATGGTATTCCCATTGTTTCACCCCCGAGGAGGCCGGAATATTCATAAAAATCAACTTTCAAGCGCTGCATCATCTCCAACATCCGCCTTGGAGAAGAAAGGAAATAAGGTAATAGCTGGAGATAGTTTTCATTGGGAAATTTTAACAATCCTGACAACTCGGTATGAGGCTGAAGTGAGCTGTGTAATGTTCACTTTTTGCACGTCTTTGCTCGGGTCATATGGTTTTTATCGAAGCACAATCACATGAGCTAATGGCCACAAAGGGCTACGCCAAGACTATGTTGTATCTCTTCGGTCTGAGGTCATGAGTCTTCCAGAGGTGACGGAGGGAGAGGCCTCGACTCTGGAAGACGTGGAAGTAACAGTGTGACAGATTATGACACATTGAATTAACTATGACTGTTTACATGCAATGAATATTTAGGTTTGTTTTTATTCTAAAGCATAGATTTCCTTCTTGGCTGTAAACATAAAATTTGGCCCCATTAATGATGGTCTCTGCCGTTTTGCTTCTTTGTGTTTTTTGTTAGAACAAAATGAAAAGTTAAACAATAAAAATAGTTCCAATGTCCCTTTATCTCACCAACATGTTCTATCAAACATCAATCCCGAGTTGAATGTGTGAGGTTGTCAGGTTCTGTTCTATATTAGAGTCCTGTGGTCTGGATGCAGGAGATCGATCTCCAATAGAAGTGGGTGGTACTTTCACTGGAGGAGAACTCAACTAATTCAAAGTCCATATATGACTTCTATCAGTGATCAATAGGAACTATAGTGATATCTGTAACCATTTACATGTTATAAACCATCAAAATATGGACCATTATAATTAAAGGCACATTTGTAATATTTAAAAAATTTTGAAAAAAATTTAAAAAATGTGTATTTCTCAAAACGGTGAACAAACTTTGTAGACATTGTGACAAGGAAGACACAAAAAAATTGGAAATGAATCCAACTAGTAGTTTCGTTGGAGAAGATGTTTGAAGAAATTGCTAACTACAAAGACGCCGGCCACAGGGCCTTCACAACAGCTCCTATTGGATGATGAGCTAAAAATATGTGCATCACACTGAGTTGACTGTAAATAATAATCTTCAGTATAAATCCAAACTCAAATACATATTTCAAATAGACCCAAAGAATGCTCTAAAAACCCAAAATATATGGGCATATCACCCGTGTCTAAATTGGAACAAGCTGTTTACATGGATCTGTCAAATTCAGAACACTAACACATCCCCGGGTTGGGTTTCAGCACTTTATTCAAGTTTGTGTGAGACTTTGGCCATGACTGATGCAAGAAAATTGACTATTTTCAATAAAAACTTATAAAAATACACCATAAGTTTCCAAAGACTTACATTTCTACTGACCTTTTTACTGTCTCTGAAAGTCTGTAATTTATGTAATTCTTTGTTGCCTTGTGTTGTTGGCTGCTCATTTACATCAGGAACAGCTGAGGTCTCCCCACGGTTCAGTTGCCTTTAGTGAAATCAGAGAAAATTCATCTCAAGGAGCAAATAAATTCACATATTATGGCTTTATTTTCCTTTTCTATTTTGGTTCCAACTCTGTTTAGGAGATTAAGACAAGTGTTCCGAAAGGCTAAAGCTGATAAACATGAACAAACACCCAAAACGGTTAAAAACAACAGTTGCTAAACGCAACCTAAAGTAATTTAATTGGTTTTCACATTAATCTCGTGCTCTGAATGTTTTGGTTGCTGCACCTTCACTTTACAACAAGCAGGAAAACCCGGGATATTCAGAATAATACGATGAATAATGAACCTAGTCTGTATTAATTTGTGTTATTCACGGAGCCAAGCTGCAAACCACATTTGCATATCCCACAACCAGTCCTGTACGGTTTCTGTCACTCTGTATGAAACACTAACCCTTTTTCATTATTACTGTCACATTTAAGGAAAGATTATTCTTGCTAAAGCCCCTAGAACCTTTCCAAACAGCTTCACCCAGAATACCTCCATCCACCCGGCTCCTGTTCCGCCTGCTGCCACCTCCACTAACCGCTAAACACAGTAGGTTCCCCCATGAGTCATAGCTGTGTTTTATGGAGCCACAGTTGCCACTCTTAATGGCAGCAGGCGCTCTGACGTACGCTGCAGACCGCCGCTGTGGCGCTCTGCCTGAACATCACAGGGTGAAACTGCCCAGAGTCTTAGACGGTGGGAGACGAAAATAAAGGTGAACCCAAAGCTGACCTGGCTGGGCCGCTGCAGATTTGCAGTGTTTTAATTCCCAATACTTGGTTTCCTGTGCCCGAGGCCCTCTAAATATGATACGCCAACTTTAGTGACTGAGAGCTAATTGTTGTGCCCCCCCCCCTTCTCTGCTCAGAAACCTGGAGATTTTGTGTCGAATCGGTTGTCGTTTAATCAGCCCCACATGCCTGTTTCACAACAACGGTCTGTCGGGTAACACATGGCAGCCTTCCAGACAAGAGGTTACTGGTTTTCCTTTAGACTCAGCTACATTAACTTTGCTAATTCGTCTTTATGAATGGAGGAGCGGCAGGTTAAGCACTTGTGCCCCCCTGTGGATGGGCACTCGAGGACCACTCACATACCTCACATACCAGCTACCAAATCCAAAAAACCACATGGGGGGGGGGAGTAAATGTAAATCAATCTAGACATGGATAGAGACACAGACAGACTTTGTCATTTCAGATTTATACCTAAAAATGAAATTTGGATGCAAAGGGAGCAGCAGTAAATAAAACAGACACTATATATACAAGATAGAACAAATATGCATACCGTCACTGTCGGGTGGAAACCTCTTAAGGCGTTTTCAACACTTTTCATTGGTTAAATATTTCTAAAACCGTCAGGCCAACGTGAAGACTGACCAATAATCGTTTTATGACCAAAAATTGACTTATGAGGTTTCAGCCCGACAGCGACGATGTAAAAAAACTGTGTCAAGCAGAAAAAAACACTGTGATTCAGTGATAAAAACTAGTATAAGGAATAAAAACCATGATCAGTAATAAAAACTCAATCATTCAAGTAAAATGGTACAGCAGTGGAGCTCAAACTCCTGACTGGAGCAAAAGTCTACTAAAGCAACTGGGACTAAAGAAAAAAAGTTCGTGTATAAATGTGAGCGACTCATTCTGGAAGTTTGACTCTGATTGCACAAGAAATAAAAAAGAGGCAGAGAAAATGGCAGTGCTTCGGTCCAGACATTCTTCACATCTCTTTGTCAAACAGATTAAGCAGGAGTGACAACCTGGGAATGCGTTACCACCTGACATCCCGGCGCTCCGCTCAGCCTCGCCGTCCGTGTCCTGGCCTCGCGACAAGAGGCCAAATTAAAGCAAACTTCTCCCTGGGCCACATCAAAGTCCTGCTGACCCGCTGAGGTCCGGATCCCTCGCCAGCTTCCACATATCGCTTTCACACAACGCCGCGCCAGGCGGTTTAATAAGAAGTGGTCGGCTAATGTCTCCCACCCGGATCCAGTCAACGACGCAGCTGATCGGCGGTGCAACCAGGCCTCTGCTTTTTATTACACAGTACGTTTACATGTAGGGATGTGAATTTATAAGAATTGAGTTATTCTGGTTCCAGTATCAATATCACTGATCAATTCAATTCCCTACATAATTTCACTGGATTAGGGAATAAACTATTGTACAATAGTGGCGTTAATTGCATTAACTGTTTAATGTCAAATATGCACTAACATTTTGGATTGGATTAGAACAAAGGCCCTGTAGGGTTATAAAGGTGTAGTTAAAGGAATGTTAGGTCTACCTGCTGCAGCCTCAGAGCCTGGTCGTCATGGAGATTATTCATAAACAACAATAAATAGCAAATAGCAGGATGACAGTGAAATGTCGCTAACATTAGTGGTATTGATAGAACCATGTTAGTGGCTGCGACAGAGGACGCCTTGCTGTAGGCTCCGCCCCCTTCACTAAGCACTTCCATTGGTGCAATTTAATTGGATGCTGTGGTTATATGTTTATTTATGTTGGAGGTATTTAACCCTTCGTCGTACTGAAAGCTCTGCAACTGTTGAACCCTGGTGTCGTCTTTACTGGTCAAATACAACCAGACTTTAGAGGCTTAACAATCAAAATATGGAAATGGCCTGATGATGTATTTGATATAACAACATCGCAGAACCAATCGTTACGCAAACAAACTAACAATTCCAAGTAACTGACCTGTTGGGAACTGGTTCTCGATTCCTTTCTCATTTACATGACACTTAAAAAAAAAGAATTATTGCATTAGTCTGACTAAAACTGGACTTCAACAGTACATACAAACATGTTTGCTCACCTAAAATCGAAGTTTTACTAATTGGACTAACATGCCCAGATAATGTGATTGAAGTGGATCTACTACTGCATGTAAACAGACCAGCCAGACTGAAAACGGACCAGGTGTTCTGACCAAAATCCAGACCCGGAATCCAACATCAGGCATTTCATCTGCACAAAAAGTAGGGTCAACACAAAGTATATGTACAAATCTGCATCATAGTCCATTGTGGTTCCCATTTACTTCTGGGTTGATGACTTGTTAGTTCGCTGTTGATTGTTGTTGTGTCTATGACGTCATAGATTAACAAGCTCAAAGAGTGAATATCACCACCTATCGTAGTGAAGAAGACATTATTTCGATACAACAATAAGTGGGTTACACTCTGGTGCATGTAGACTGAGAGTCTGATTTAACAGTTTAGATGAGCCAACGTCACAGCTGGACTAAGGTGTGCATGTAAACAACAGGCACTCACGACACGCCGTTAAAGACAAAGGAGACTACAACTGAAGAACACAAACAGAAAAATAACAGCCTGTTTCAACTAAAGTCCAGTTTTTAAACCAATAAAGCAGTGATTTACTTATAAAATCCACAGTACAATAACCAGAAACACACTGCGATCACTAGAGCAGGAGCGAAAATAAAGAGGTTCTAAATAATGAGGTTAAAGAATCAAAATTAGATTCAGAAGGATGAATTAGGCGCAAAAAAACCTCCCAAAACATCAGCATTTGTGACATGAAATCTAAGAAACAACGATCAGACAAACAGGAGTAAAGAACAGAACACGATATGCAGAAATCAGCCAAACATGGACGAGGAAGCTCCGATCGAGGCTGGTTCTATTTTAGTGACTGTGACATGTTTGCCACTACTCAAGGTTCTAAAACAAAGCTCTTTTATCACCATCATATGGAAGTGGACTCGTCTTGTTGTGCAGTGTGAATGTTTTGAAGTCAACCTGATAACTCATCCCTAGCGTTGTCGGATTTAGACACACATGGAAGGAATAAGACTGGAGCTGCTTTGAGTATGAGCTGAAACTTCACCCTGGAAGAACAGCGATACTCCGTCGAGATGAAATAAAGAAATATGTTTGTATGTAAGAGACCTGACATAGAAGGACACTTTGTTATTTCCATGTGATTTGGTTAAGGAATACCATTAGAACAGGCCGCCTAGATGTATTTATGTTGTTTTTGGAGTAAGAGTCAGAAAATGTCTTTTTTTGCCAAATTTTTTGCACCTTTTTTCAAGAACTAACCTTTCAATATATGCCCATTAATTATCATTATATGTAATAAATGCTTAAAACAGTGTGTTATAGCAAAAAATAAAAGAAAAGACTTGAGGTTTTAGATTTATTAAGAAAAACTACTGTAAATGTTCATAACAAACTTTTATGAGATTATAGAATAAACTTTCAACTATTGTATATGTGTTCATACATTTTACTTTGTCTAGATCATTCTGCGTCCATGTTCTTCTTATTTTTGGTTCTTTCTAGTCATTTTTATCCTGCGTGATAGTCTCTGTCTTCTTTCTATCTAGTTGTGGATAGAGCCCCTCATTTCACTGACAAAAACATCCATCATCTGCTTCTTTTACAGACACTGCATCTCCTTCTACCCTGGCTAGCTCTCTGCATATAGATTTACATATATATAGAAATATACATACATTTATATAATATTTACAGATAAAATACAACTATCAATGAGCTATACAAACTGGAAAAATATGGATTAAAACTGTGAAAAAAAGGCGCATAAAAACTGCAAAACTCAACAAAAACACACTAGTAGAACACTCCAAAACAGCACTATCACTATTATATATATTTATTTACAAGAATTCACTGCAAAAAAACCACTAAAACTTCGCTAAAACACTGCTAAAAAAAATACAAACCCTCCATCTCTCTCTCACCGAGTGCACTCTGCTGCTCTCTGTTCTGCCCAGTGTGTTATAGAGCAATCGAAAGCACTGAATCTCAACTTTCCGATGCTGTTGGAATTTTGTCAATAGCACAAATGGTTCAGGAGTTGCACTGATTTCAATGATGGTGGATGCAGAGTTGTGGCACCAGAGACACAATCGTACTAAAAGGGTTAAGCCTCTCTGGATGATTTTTAACACTAATACATATCAAGTCGTGTGTTGGCGATTGAGTACATCATCATTCCACACATCGCTGTAAACTGTCATCCTCCTCAACTCTCATGTTCCCACCTGTTTCAGCTGATGCTTCACATCTGCTCTGAAACGTCCAGTTCAGATCTTTCTGCACTGCTTTGATAGACGCAGGTGAAAACATCCTGCTGACTCTCACTGTCTGGAAACCATTTCTGATCTTTGAAGCACCCTATATAATACTTTTACATTCTTTACGTCTTGCATGCAAGAGTGGACTCTGCCGTCTCACCGTTTTGATGCTAAATTGTACAAAAACCTTTTAACGTTTTTTTTTTTCCTTCCTGATTTTATTGCTGGAAAGCTTAAAGTAAGGTTAAAAAGCGTTTGGTCCATGTGTCTTCTATCAGTAGTCAAATGAAACTTTCAGCGAAGGCGCTCATGCAGGGGTATATATGATAGCATTCGGCTGGGAGTCCAGGAAACACAAATCTCACAAAGCTTAGATCATGATGTGTGGCTTTGATAAAACGATGATGGGTGGGGATTGTGGGAGTTAAAAGGTAGACGCTGCGCTGTGGGTGTGATGGCGTTCCAAATGTTTCACAGAAGAAACACATTACACTGCGTCTTATTCACTGGGGTCTCATGCACTCTTCTTGGTCTGATCCACTTTAGCTTCAACAGCACATGAATCAGGGCAATTTACCGCTTCAACGGTGGCGTCACAGACTAAATATACATGAGAAAAACAAGTGTAATATTCATTTTCCATATAAACACAGTGTATGATCAGTTTGGTTAACTAGAGCTACACTGTATGGACAAAAGTATTGGGACACATTGTATTCAGGTGTTTTCTTTTCTAACAGGGGTCTGGGATACTGAAAAAGACCAGGCAATTTTGT
>JAPQRQ010000007.1:32139224-32157831 GCA_037367365.1 Apogon talboti
ATATAGTAAATATTTATGATTTTCAGTACCAAAAACGTGATTAATTAAATCAATTTGGTATATTACCCAGCCCTGGGTACACTTAAGGTTGCTAAAATGTGCAGGTGGTGTCACTTTTAGAATAAAGCAACAAAAACATTCCTGCTCTTCTGGTAAAATATTACCATGGTTCACCATGGTTAATAATGGTTCACAATATTATGTGAACCATTATTAAAGAGTGCCACAATTAGTATTATGACAAATTCATATATATTTACATTCCTTTTCTAATTAAAAAACATGCTTGGTAGAATAATGTTTCAGTTTCCAAGAAATAAGCCTGTTTTTCTTCCTTGAAATTCCCTTCTTGCATTTTGAAGGTTATGTCATGCGTCTGTGAGTTCAGTCATTTCAGACATTTATTGCGGTTCAATAAAATCAGATCAGATGGAATTCGCCTCAGTAAATATTTCAGCTTTGACTTGATGGTGACTAACAGCGATGGAATGGGCGTCAGATTAGGGTTTGGACTTAGTGACATAAATTTATCTGACAAAATACTAGACAAGACTTGCGTGAATGATGGGCTTCATTCCAGATTCATCATAGAAACATGGCATCTTGCCTTCCTTATTTTTCTGTTGTCAACCTGGAGGAGGAAGCTGGCATCCTGCGGTCTAGTATTAGTGCAGTAATGTGAAGGCAGCCACCTGCTAGTGCTAATTGCCTGGTCTTATTCAGAGCTGAGAGGCCCTTCCTTCCCTGGACTGGGAGGAAAACAGGGAATGGAATGCAAATTGTTAAAAGTTAGTGCTAAATGTCTGAGGGATGAAAGAAGGGAGTCAACCAGGTCAACACATTAGGTGTACTTTAATAAGCAGGGATAAGTCAAGAGTTCAACCCTCCCCCGAGGTGATGGCCAGAGATGGGTAGAAAAGGAGGAGCTGCTTAAGGAGCAATAATAACCTCTGGAGGGAAAGTGACAGCTGATGTGTTCATCACTTAGTTTCAAGTTTCTTTCCTTGTTGTTGAAGCTCAGTTTGCAGTGATTTCTTTTTGTATTTCTGCTTTTTTATCCTGTAAAGCTCGTTGTAACCTTGTTTTGCAAAGCACCATATACATACACTGTATGGACAAAAGTATTGGGACACATTGAGTTAATAATGAACAAGGATATACAAAGTATATCATGTATATAGACTTGGACAGAATTTATTTTTGATATGACTGTGAACCATCTACTTTCTTCACATGTCACTTAGGAAGAAAAATCTCCCATTAAAGTTTAAGGAAATATTAATGTTTTTATCTCAAATCAGCATGAACAGGACATCTTTCAGCTGCAGAAATGTGTCCCAATACTTTTGTCCATATAAATAAGTGTTACTTCATGCACCTATCAGTGGGAAACTGCTGTGATGTTTGTTGCTGTTGCTAGGCGACCATAAGTCACATCTTATCAAATCACACCCATACAGTCCCAGTGAAACAAATTAGCTCAGTTCATAACCGATAAATGCTAAATTGATGAAAACTAAGGATGTTTTCTTTTCCACATGTTTGATTCTTGCTTATTAGGTCACAACTGTTTAATGTTCAACAGACGCATTAAAGAGCGAAGCCAAGTTTTTAGGGGTTTTAAATAAATGTTGAGAATGTGATGTGTGCTGATTTATTACCTGGGCGATGTTCTTGTTGAGCAAGTAGACACCGTACTCGAAATGAAAACGCTCTCCTCTGGGATACAACGGGAACCTGAAAAAGACCAAGGAAAACGGTGTCACATGGAGGCCGACAATTGAATTCCACGATGTACATAAAATAAACACGAGCCGACAGAGCATATTCAGCAGTACTGCGTCCATATATCACAATATACCCACTGTATGTCTGCTCATGTGAAATAGGGTGGTGGGATTAAAAGGGGGGTTAGGGCTTGTTCTTTTTACTTTGAGGGGTTTGAGTAACTGTTGCTTTTTGGCTCTGAAACACTCGCTGAATACTTCTCATTGTTGGAGGTGACTGTTCATGTAGCCAGCAGCGTTTACAGTCAGTAACACTCGCAGATGGTCGAAGAAAGTAGGTCTAGGTCTGCGATCCCACCCACAGACGCCACCTCTGTGTCTCGTAAAACTAAAATATCAAACAGGAACCAAGGCGTCCGAACAACCTGACCATCTACTTCTAAGCAGGAACAAAGAGGACTTTTCCTTTAAGCATGATGGGAAAGTCCCATCAGGGCCCTTCAGATGTCTCAGTTAGGACTGGAGTGGGAGTGTTTTAACCCTTAAAGACCCCAGTGTTACTTTTGTGACAGTTCCTAAATTAATTTTTCCCTATTTTTAACCTTTAAGTGATTTATTTACATTTACTCTTATATTATGCTCTGTATTTTGTATTCTTAAGTGAAAATCAGGTATTTTCCTATATTCAATTTGTTGATCATGTAGATGTTCATAAAAAGCTCAAAGTTTCCGTGGTAACTACAGAGCGTCTGAACATCTAAATGGGTCATATCTGATTATTTGCATGTATTGATAGGATTAGTGGATCAACAGGTATTTAACTTTTTATATCAGTAAATGATTTTGGTTGCCAGTGGATGTTTGGGTCTTTATGGGTTGGGGGGGGGGAGGGGGTAGAGACCTGGGTGTTGGATTAGAGAGGGGTTCGCTCATGTCCAGAAACATTCATGAACTTTCTATCCTCCACTATTGTGGACTTAATACCTGTTGAACCTGCAGAGAACAGGATTCAGAGCATTGTGAAACTACTATCATAAACATACACACCTGTAACATCAACCTACATGTGGATGTACTTTTAACGTACACTCAGACTATAGCCTCATGTAAATCCACACATATCCCCCAATAATCCTCAACCTATTCATATCCTCTGACCTAAAAACTGAGCATTTTAAAAACTAGGACAACGGAACTTTTTCAGTCCTTCTCAGACAGACTTGTAACTGACAGCTGGTCAATGCAGAATAAAAATTTATCAAACTATCTTTCCAAGGTCAGGTACTGTTACAGACACCACGAAACTATCATGAAATCAAATCAACAGCTGCTGGTTTTCCAGAAGGAAAGAAACTGGAAACCAGAAGACACTGTACGTAAAGAATATGTAACTTTAACCTTCTCCATCACCACTTCTGTCTCCTTAAACTCTGCCTGACAGTTATACTAGACTCTTGTTTTTCTTACTTTGCAGCTGAATAAAACAAAAGTTAGGTGTACTGTTGTGTTGTGTTGTATTTATGGATGCAGCTGGTCCTTGCTTTGAACCAAATTTTTCCCCAGAGACAAATAAATAAAACTTTGAACCTTGAGAGAGTCCATTTTTTTCTGCTCTTTTCACTCGCTGCACTGGTCTTAACTGTTAAGTTCTTTCTGAGAGAAATACTCCGCAGATAAACAGAACATTCCCATAGAGTTATGCAAAGGTGGGGCCATGTTTATTTGGGATTTAGAACATAACCGCTGTGAAACAAACAGCAAGTAATGCTTTATTGTTGTGGTTTATGGTGTTTTTTCCTAACTGACTGATGTATTTGACTGCCTCCATCTTTCTTATTTTAGTAGAGGTTGAACAAAAAGAGAAAAAAAGGGAAATTTTCAACATTTTACCTTTAAGGATGTCAGTCAAAAACATAACGACCTCTAGTGAAGCTGAGGAGAAGTTATTTTTATGCATTCATCACCATTTCGCTTGTATTCTGTGTATTCTTCACATATGCAACCAATGCAAAAGTAATCTGCGGTTGTTTGCGATAATGCGAAAAGAAATGCATAATGCACCATTGGAGCAAAGGTGGAAGAAGATGCTGCAAATCTAACAAACATGGATTTAAACAAAGCCGGATTCACAATATTTAACCTTCTAACGTCTCAACAGGAGTCGGACCGCAGCCAAACCCACAGAGATCTTTAAGGAACCACATGTCAGAAGGAAATATGTAATATAATAAAACAGACACATATACTCTGGGTTCAATAAAGTTTCAGTAAGTGTGGATAAGATGATTTCTCATAGCATGAGCTTGGAAATAAAAAGGGCAAGCTGGATTTTAAGGGGTTAAAGAAAAGCACTACTCAGTTCCTCAGATCTAATGAATGCACTGAACATCACTTAATGCAAATGCACAGTAACCTTGTTTAGTTCGAGATAACTCCTCAGGCGGTGTCACTGTCTGATACCATATGGTCTGAAACAACCGCATATTACATAATATTATAATAAAGTTCACAATCAAAGCCTTCCAAGTTAAACTCCATTCTCCAATCCTCAATGTGAAACACAAGCTCATCTATAAAAATGCAAGTGGAAAAAGCTAAATGATGTGTGACCGAAGTATGACCAATCCTCTGAGCCTCTGTTATTACATGACAGCGCTGCCAGAAGCAACAGATGCATTCTGCTGTGAGCGCTCGGCCGTGTCTGAAGACATGTGTTGAACGCTTTGAACATGTGTGTGTATGTGTGTGCGGTGGTGAAAATCTACATCCGACATGCATCCTTCCTGTGTGCGAGCCCCCCGGGGATGGGGTCATGGGCTTCTTTTAATCCTGTGTGAGAGCAGATATGGGTCTCTTTATCCCCTCTTTCTATGACCTTTAGGTGCCTGAAGCCATGGGAGGCTACAGTAGAGAACACACTTCCTTCGATGCCGACGATTCGCTGGACGCTGCTGCCAACTGGGATCATGTTCACGGCTCCGTAACCCTGGAGGTTAAAGGAATAGTTGGGCCTTTTGGGAAATACCCTCATCTATCTGGTGAAAAGTTAGATCGGCGGTGAAAAGCGACGCTAAGCAGCTGCTGTAGTTTCATATTTACAGGATTATGGATTTCAAAGGCTGATGTTGACACCAATTAGGGAGTAAAGTATTTCCAATATTGATATACTGGTTCGTATGTAAATAAAGAAGGTGGTTTAGGTTTAACAATAAACTTTATTATCAAAAATAAGCCTGAGACTGAAATTCTGTCTTTTAGCCAATCATCACACTAGGTTTTAATGAGTGCTATTAAATTTATGAAACAATCTTTAAAACATGCTAATATATTGTATACTATATGTGCTGACTTACAGTATCTGTGCAACAATATATACAATACTGTGCAAACTTCTTACAACACCTTCAGCTTTTCCACGCTTTAGTGAATTTATTTCTCAGTTTCTTCACGAAACTATAACAGACAAATGCAGGACATTATTGTGTGTGCACAGTATTAAAAACACACACAAAAAGATCAGCGCTGAATGGATTCTACAGGTAAAGGTCAGTGTTGTACGCGACCTCCATTTATTTATTACATCTTGTATTTTATTAGGTCGACTGTCTGGAAATGTTCTTAAATAATCTTGTGGTATATTATATCAAGCTTCCTTCAGAACATCAGAGTTTAAGACCTTTTTTATGTTCAGAGCCTGTTCCCATTGCAGTTTCTACAATATTCATGTTTTTAATTAATATAACTGCAATGTTCAATAATGAGAACATATTTCCTGTATATGTTCTTTTTGTTTAGATCCTGATATAGAGATTGAGAAAGGTATATGTATGCAATTTTGCCAAAACAATAAATTTAATGGTGATCTAAGACTATATAACCTGAATAAAAAAAATACAAAATAAAAAAAACAATCTTTAAGCCTGTTTTTCTGCAATGTGCAATGTGTGTGTGAATATGTACAGAGTCAAGCTGTCCTAATGTTTCATGAAGGGAAACTAAAGCTTCATATGTTTAATCTGGTTTTTAATGTGGACTAATGTTACACCCTGAGCCATTTTGGGAACCACAAAAGTCATTCAAAGCATCAGAACTAATTGACTTTTCCCTGATGGAGTTTAGTTTTCAAGTTTGTGCTTTTCCAAATTTCTGTACAAACTCATGTTAAATATAGACAGAATAATAAGCTAAAATGAAGTGAACTGACATATTTTAATGAAAACATAATATTTTCTTGCGAGAGGATCCTCAAACCTCCCAGTTCTATGTCTAAATCTTCCACAAACTCATCTAAAAGTCACATTAAAATGAACACACAGGTAAATAGCGCCACATTTTCTCTTTCATCCTCGTTCCACCCGAGGCTGGTTCTGTCTGAGGTTTTTTTTTAATTCCATAAAGGAAATATTTCCTTCCCGCTGTCACCATTGGCTCGCTCTTGGAGGTTTTGTCAGGATTCTTGTCTGAACGGTGTTTTTAAGGCCTTGACCTGAATTTATGAAGGGCCTTGAGATAATCATGTGTTATGATTGGCACTTTACAAATAAAACTCAATTGAACTGAATGAAATTTCAGTGGTGAAAGACTCCAAATCCCATAACTCCTGGCATGCAACCACAGCCCCTGAGCCATCCAAAAACACAGAGAAAACACTGTAATATCCTGTTTGATCTAGAATTAAGCTTCAAACATTTTTTCTACTCTTTATTTTATCTCTGGTGTTATTTTATGCATTCAGTTTGATTTTTTTTCAACCATGTATTGTCTTTAATAAGGTTTAAAATATAATTTCTTTTTTTTTTTCCGGGTTGCATGTTTGTATGATCAATACTGTATGAATAAAGGTTAGTACCAGTACATCTCCATGTACAGATTGGACTTTCACATTTACTGTAGAGACATGACAGTGGCATTAATATGGTTTTGTGTCAGGGTCAGCAAGTCCCCCTCTAACAAATTTTCAAAAATTATGAAAAATGAAGAATTACAATCACTGACCTACATGTTTATATCACGTAAGAACGGTTAAATAGAGATTTAAAAAAGAATCATTTGGGAACTGCTACAAAAGTAGCACTGGGTCTTTATGGGTTAACAGATGGAGTTCATTTTATTTTGAAGGTTCTGCTGTAAATGTTGGGAATTGTAAAAGATGGTTATGTTGCCTGAGGGTCAAACTACCTCCGTGTCCTCGTCGCGGAGAGCGACACATATCTGAGCACTGGGAAATAACTAACAGAGAGGAAGAACAACACGACGGGCATTCCCCTACACCGCTGGCATTCCCAATATCACTTCCCCACCAACAGATAGGATTTGTTTGCTGATGCACACGCATGAAAAGGAAAACAGAGCAGCTTCCAAGACTCACAGGCCAACATATGAACACACAGCAGCTCCGTCAGTGCTCAGTGATTAATGAGCGCTGTCCACTGCGTCTGAAATCACACTGGAGAGACTCCGCTTCACCAAACATGTGGAATTCCTCCTGGGGACGTCCAGTAAAGTCAAATATATTATTACACAGCAGCGGGGAGGACTGGGAAGGAGGTCTGAGGACGGAGGAGGGAAGGGAGGAGGCGCTGCTGGAGTTCAGGCAACATTTTATTATTTTTTATATTATCTAATCTGACCAGCTTCATCCCAATAAAGTTAAGTCTTCAGCTCAGGAAAACAGGCTCAAAAAGTACAAACAACAATAGTACAGGTTAACCCTTTAAAGACCAAAGTGGCAATGCTGCATCAACCAACATAACTGACTGAAACAGACCATAACTCCAGATAGCGTTAGCAAATCTAGTGACCACCTCCCACCAATAGATGACGGACATGTGCCCTTTCAATCCTTCAGGGCCTGTTTCTATTCAAAGTGACGAAGTACATCCAGTTTAAAGGTGTGGTCCCAAACTGGTTTAGTAAGTAAGTAAAGTTGATTTAGTTTTAGTTTGGATAGATGAGGACAGATTTGACTACTCTGCTGCTTGGATAAAAAGATACTAAAACTTACTGCATTTGACTTTCTACTAATGTTGAAGTTCATTTACTTTAAGGATAACATAAAAAAAACAACAAAAACACAAAGAAAACTTCCATGTAAGTATGTTCAGACTTCAATTTTACTAAAAGTCAATCCATTATGGCCGCCACCATGTGATGGCACAATAGGCAAATCAGTACATTTACTCCCATCATAAACTTTGGGTCATACCCCATATTTTGCTCATTTACAGTATGAATTTCTCTCTAAACACTTCCAAGATACAGCCTTTTGAAATCTGGATATCAAAACTGAAAAATTATCAATTTCATTTTGCCTTTAGGGCTTATTTTGTTCAGATTCTTCTGTGCAATGTTTCCATTTAGCTTGATTTTAGTATTTTTAACATAGTTTCTTATACTTTTCAATGCATCCATATTTTTACGCCATTTTCATCTTGTTCATCTTGTATTCCTATTTTACTAGTTTTAGCATATATTGTATTTGTATCTATAACTGTGTACAGCACTTTGCGTTGTTTTACATGTGCTACAGAATTAAACTTGACCTTTGACCTTGATAAACGTGGCGTCAACATCAACCTTTATTATTACTCTTATAAATAAATCATTATTTTTCTCTTCATGTTCGTCATTTCAAGAATCTGTCGTGTCTGTTATCGTCGTCCTCAGTCACATCTCAGGACATGAAATGTCAAATGAGGCAAATGAACTCAAACACATGCAACAACCTTTTTGTGCTGCATAACAAAAAAAGAAAAACGGTTCTCATTTTCTATGACTAATCTGCAACAGAGGTCTATCTAATAGACGATGATTTACTCCGGGGGTTCTTGGATACTCAGAGTTGGTTGCTCGTTTTTATTTCGGTTTTCTATGCACAGTCACTCCCATACAGTCATTGTAGATAATAGAGTGATTAAGGTCATGAACAGGTTCAGTGTTTTCCAGCATCATGTCGCGAAGAAAACGGAAAAGCTCACACACAGTCACCACAGGTAGAGAATAATGTAAAACCAGGGAGTGATTCACGCTATTGAATTTTTCACATCTGAAGGGGTCATGCTGAATTACCATTAAACTGGATAAAATCCATTCAGCTGTCATAAAGCACAAATGCGTATGGGAGACTCGTATGGAACTAGAGACAGTTCGCCATTTTTAATCACTCAGCCAGCGGCAGCAGCATAAACTGAAGCAGTCCTCGACAATAAACAGGATGAAATAAATTACAGTCCAGGGGGAATACGCCGGCGGAGTCAGTACCAGGTCCGTCCATCAGGGTGTGGGTCCAGAACAAACACACAAAACACACTAATTCACACACACAACTTGTGTTTGTGGGAGTTGTGGAGTTTTCCCGCCTGCCGGTGACTCTGACGCCGTGACTTCAGCTTACACACATCTTGACGCTTCTTTTGTTTAACCCTGTGGTGTCCCGCCCACAGAGACCCTAACCACCAAAAGCACATCATCTGCACAGTGCACTACTGATGTCAGAATGGTTTTCATACAGTTTGTTTTTAGCTTTTTACATTTTTTTTTGTATTTCTTCACCTTGGGCCATAAACAAACAACAAACGTACCAAATACTCAATAACTGTCATATTTTAACCCTTTAAATGCCACATTTGTACCACGTAAATACCATGCAAAATACACATTCAATTTACTTCATAAAAATAGTTCCAATGTCCCCATATCTCAGTGTCATGTTCTATCTGAATCAATACCAAGTTCAATGTGTGAGGTTGTCAGGTTCTGTTCTATGGTCTGGATGCAGGAGCTCAATCTCCCAATAGAAGTGGGTGGTACTTTCACTGGAGGAGAACTCGACTAATTCAATCAAAGTCCATATATGACTCCTATCAGTGATCAATAGAAACTATATTGATATCTGTAACCATTTACATGTTACAAACCATCAAAATATAGACCATTATAAGGAAAGGCACTTTTTTAATATTTCAAAAATTCTTCAAAAATCTAAATTTCTAAATGTTCTGCCTCTAAATTTCTCAAATATTTTTCATGCTCTGACTGTAAATAATACTTTTCTACCACAACTAATCATCTAAAATCTCCCATTAAACTTTAAGGAAATATTATAATCCTCATGAACAGGACATCTTACAGCTGTAGCCATGATGTGTCCCAATACTTTTGTCCATATACTGTATATCACATCAAATCATCTCCATGTCGCCGCCTCCCCACGCATTTCTTCACTGGCCTTAATCAAGCCGTTCCTTCCGTCAGCGCATCCCTCTCCTACTCCCCTCAGTGGCAGCGCCGTTGAAGGGTCACGTCCCAGAAACCAACACAGCAAACTGAAGATGACAGCCTCCATAATCAACGCACCCACTCGCTTTAGCCTCCATTTAAAAGACTGATTACTGAAACACGAAATCTGCTTTCATTTAACAAATACTCAACTCTGCATGCACTGGACCCCGAGATGAAAAAGAAATGACAGTGAGTTGACGGCAGGAGTAAATCTTTCACTTTTTTTTTTTCCCCCTGTCCTCGCATAAAAAATTACCCCTCTCTTTCCTTCTCATCGCCCCTCCAGAGAACTACAGGATATTTATTTTAGCGTGCCAGTAGCTGCTCGATGTGTAGACGCAAAAATATGTAATTAATAAACGTGGAGCCGCGACACTGTAAAAAAACAAATACAAGCCTCTGTCGAAAAAAGCTCCCCCTTTTTTATGAGGGAGTTTGAGAAAAGCTCCAGGCTACACAGACCTGGCAGCTATTTAACTGCCGGGTCTAGACACCACTTCTCCACTCAGACAACCTTAAAATATAAAGGATATAAAGGAGGGACTCCAGTTAAAAGCACAGAACAAGCCATAAATTTGCAGCTACAATGATAAGATGAAGTAATAGGAAGTCCACTGCTCTGTCCTCCTGCCGGTCACTGCCCTGTGTTTTGGTGAGTTTGATGTATTTGATGAACATTTGTATGTTTTTGTCATTTTTTTTCAGTAAATATTGGTGTCAATCAATATCCAATCATATCCATTGTGTGGATATGATTTACGTGGTGCAGCTGTAGTGAACAATCACATTTTATTTATATAGCGCCAAATTAAAACATGACAACTGACGTGATGACAATCATTGTCTGCATCAGATACCTGTCTGTGATGCAATGCTTTGTTAGATTGTGGTTTTTGTGTAGTACTGATTGTATAGTATTGATATTAAAAGGTGGATTAAGTCAAGTAGAACGACACTGAAGGCCACTGTTTTACAGTAAGTACAGAATACTGATTTGGTTGTGATGAAGCCCATTATTTAAGTCAATTTTGATGGTTTTCAATGGATTATTTTCCCTGAATTCAGACAAATTCTCCTCTTCTTCTTTCTAAATCCCTAAAACTACCAGTAACACATTGTATGTTAAAAGAAGTAAACGTCCTTAACCAATATAGACCCAAATATCCACCGTCGAGTTTGGAGAATTCAGGCCTTAGTTGGATGATTGGAACTGTAACACTAAGTCCAAAGCCTCATTTTGATCAGTTACTCGTAATTTACTGCATTGCACACACACTACACTTAATAGTTTCTTTAACAGAGACTTTTAATTTCCTAATTAAGCTTTTATTTTGAAAGCACTGCCATGGGATGATCAAAACATCGTCAATTATGAAAACATGACAATTGACGTAATGACATTCATTATCTACGTCAGATACCTGTCTGTGACACAAAAACCTGATAGATTGTGTTTTTTGTGTAGTACTGACTGTATGGTATTGATATTAAGTGAAGTGAACCCCATAAAGACCCAAATATCCACCGCCGACCAAAACCATCTACTGATACGCACAGACCTGGCAGCTATTTAACTGCCGGGTCTAGACACCACTTCTCCACTCAGACAACCTTAAAATATAAAGGATATAAAGGAGGGACTCCAGTTAAAAGCACAGAACAGGCCATAAATTTGCAGCTACAATGATAAGATGAAGTAATAGGAAGTCCACTGCTCTGTCCTCCTGCCGGTGCCTTTAATAATCCCAGTCGTTGCCCTGTGTTTTACTCCCGTTGAGGGATATTTTAATAGCAGAGCTGCGATTCTTTCATGTCGGGGGCCGATGGACCATCTCTGGACTCCAGCAGAGGGGCCTCTTAGCAGGTGTCGGCATCACATGACGTCTTTTACAGCCTCTGGTTAAAGGGCTGGATTTGTGGGCTGTTTGTCAGAGAAGAAAAGATGCCGTTACTGCGGCACAAAGTCGTCTGGAGAGAGCTTTGTCTGCGCTCCGTCTCAGCTCTGTTTTCAGGTTTAAAGTGGTTGTCGTCGCAATAGGCAGCCTCGTTAACAGCTGCTATTAAAACCACCCGGAGTACAAGGTCACTGGAGTCCTGTACAGTATGTAGAATAGGGATGGGAATCCAGAACCGGGTCCCAGTAGTGTTAGTCTGTTTGGTTAATGATTCCACTTATCGGCTCGGTGACATCATCACGTCAAACGCGTCATCAGGTCATTTTCGTGCTTTGGTTCAGAAGCTTCTACAGCAGGGCTGTCAAACTCATTTTAGTTCAGGGGTCACATACAGCCTAATATGATCTAATGTGGACTGGACCAGTAAAATAATATAAATAATAGGAAAAGAGCTTATAAATTATATCACCTACAAAGGTTTCTCTATTTTTTGAGTGAAAAAAGTTAAATTCCATTATGAAAATGTTGACATCTACAAACTGTACTTGAACACAATATGAAGAAATATAAACAACCTGACAATTCTTAAGAAAAATAAGTGCAATTTTAACAATATGCTGCCTCAGTGTATCATTTATACATGTGCATTGTAACTTACAGATCACAGTGGATTTACAAAAACACAGAACATTTAGTAACAGGCAGAATATTGGTACAATTCCATTTCCTTCTCTTAAGACATTTCATGTTGTTCATAGTTGTTCAGTTCATTCACATGTTTTGTAAAAGGCTAGTCTGCAAATGTAAACATTTTCATGTCATTTAACTTTATTTTTACACTAAAACACAGAAAAATTAGCGGTTTTCATTATTTATAGGTTATTATGATAGTAATTTACTGTTCTGACCCACTTCAGACTGAATGGACCAAAAACTATTTTAACATCCTTGATTATTAATATCTTCAGTGTAATTTTTGCTTTTCACAAATCCATCCCTCGGGCCGGATTGGACCCTTTGGGGGCCCAGTTTTGGTCTGCGGGTCATATGTTTGACACCTGTGCTCTAATCCATTGAGAAATGATAAGAGAAATGATAATGGGCCCAGACCCTCTAAATTCTCATCGATTCCCATCCCTACTGTTGAGGTCCGTTACAGTGAAGCGGACACGTTTCCTGTATTTGGGGTGGGGGTGGGGCGTGCAGGTGGGTGGTCGAGCTCAGCTTTATTATGCTTTGTGGAAATACGGCGACTCCTTGTGACTGGCTGACCTGATGTAATGTATACACAGGCCCAGGTTTCCATGTGTGTTGGCCTGCCTGTTTAGACATCCTAATTAATACTCCAAATGTGCAAAACAACGGTCCCGGCTAACGTGCTGCAGACGAGGCCTACAGCCCTGTTTTTCATGGTGCGGGGGCTGCTTTCACAACGTCTTTAAAGTGCAATTTCACACAGCGTGGGGCCATAAATCATACGTTCCTGCTTTCTAAAAAAACACCTGCCTTGCAACTGTCAGGACCTAATGGTAGCGGTTACTATATAAATCACGGTGAGCTGTAATTTTCAATATCTGAGAAATGATTACACTGAGCATCTGTCAGTGAATGCTATTTTAATGGCCGCTGCTGCACTTAAGACCCCGGCCTCACCGTTCCGCCATCTTTGTCCGTGCTGTTAAAGCGTCTCCTGAGTGATGTGGCAGTCGCTCGCTCTGTCATAGCGGGTTTTCATCGCCACTCTTAAGAATATCCAGGGGTCTGCTGACAACCCCCACACTCTCAATTTCTCCTTCCTTTTGCTCGGATCCATTGTTTTAATTACATGCAGAGAAGGACTCAGTGTGGAGTTATAGTTCTCCAGATCGATCTTATTCAGTAAAACAGACTCTCGGTTTCATCTTTTTTACTCAAAGCCGACTTTAAAGTTTACATCAGTTACCTATATACATATCATTAGGCTCGTACTATAATTGTCTAATTGCCAAATTGTGATATCTATGTAACTTTACTCTTCTAACACTACTGGTTTTATTATGCAGATATCAAATTTTTTATTAGGACTTATTAGGAATTATTAGGACTATTATGCTATGAAGCTAATGATATGTAAGACTTTTTGAGGATCCAGAGGCACCATTTCTTAAAATTTGGCCCATTTTTTAGATTATTCTTTATGGTTCTCAAGGTTCAAGGTACTTTATTATCCCCTAAGGGCGAATTATTGTACAGCCAGCAGTAAACACATCAAAAACAAATGACAGATACAATACAAAAACACAAATCACGCAGTATTCACTATGGTTCTGTATTCCCTGATGACCCTGATGATGGCTCCAAGCTGAAACCCGCTGGTTTATCCACTTAAATAAAGCCATTCTGTACTCCATGTGCTGCTGGACTCTTTGACCTGCTTCATGTTTTCCTTCCAGAAGCTTCTACTTAGATTTCCTAGAACAGACCCATCAGAGGTTTGCCCAGAGCCTCCAAAACCAGCACCGTGACCGACCTACAAGACTAAACATCTATGTAATGTGGTTCAATGATACACAACACAGACAACACAGATATGAGAAGCAATTTTACCAGGAAAAGGCAATTTTTACATTTCCTTTTCGGTGAAAAGTATTTGATGATGTGACTTGCCAGGGTCGGACAGTTTGTCTCTGCAGCGCCGCAAAGTTTCATATCTAACAGTATATTGTGGCATATTTTACCTTAATCAAAACCCACCATCCAAAGACATGCACTAGTAGGTTAATCTGAATTGCCCATATGTGTGAGTGATTGGTTGTTCGTCTCTACATGTCCAGGTCGTTATTGAAAATGAGCATCGGTTCTCAACTAACTTACCTGGTCAAATAAAATTTTAAATAAATGAATAAATAAAAAACTGGACCTACTACAATGTGGATATTTCACTTGGCCATGGTGTGATTTCAATAACATTTGGATGAGCTCTTTGGTCCTGCTGTTTAGACCAGGGCTGTCAAAGTCATTTCAGTTCAGGGGCCACATGTAGCCCAATGTGATCTGAAGTGGGTCAGACCAGTAAAGTAAGAACATAAAAACCTATAAATAAGGATAAATCCAAACTTTTCTCTATGTTTTAGAGTTTAAAAAGTTATGAGAATGTTCACGTCTACAAACTATACTTGAAAAATGTGAATAACATAAACAACTATGAACAAACTGACATTTATTAAGAAAAACGTGTCCAATTTTAACAATATTCTGCCTCAGCTTCTCATTTACACATGTACATTACAACTTACAGATCACAGTGGATCTACAAATACACAAAACATTTAGTAACAGAATATTGATAAAATTACACTTTCTTCTCTTAAGATATTTGAGTATGTTCATATTTGTTCAGTTCATTCATATTGTTTGTGAAAGGATAGTTTGTAAATGAAAACATTTTCAGGTAATGATACTTATTTTTACACTAAAGCAAAGAGAAAAATGTGGAGTTGTCATTATGATAGTATTTTACTGGTCTGACCCACTTAATATTGAATTGGGCTGAATGTGGAACCTGAACTAAAATGCTTGTTATTATCGACAGTGTCATTTTTGCATTTCATAATATTGTCCCAGGGTCCGGATCGGACCCGTCAGCGGGCTGGTTTTGGCCCACGGGCCGCATGTTTGACACCTGTGGTTTAGAGGTAATATTCCAACAACCTCAGAGCATTTTCATAACCACGACCATTATAAAAACAGACCCAACGCACGCCTCGGTTTGTTGCATATGCATCCAATACTTCTTCCAATCTCAGAAAAAATACACAGAACTATTTAATATTGTCTTCTGGCTGCACCGCTCGCCTCTGAAACTATTCAGCACAGATGCTTCTTGTTATTCATTTAATTAAGTATGGACAAATATTGGTCAAATAGGCTATATAACAGCAGGACTCTGAGATGAAGGGCTGCTTATGCAAGTAACCTGTCATCCTCCAACAGACTCTCCGACTTCTTCGGAGCTATTACAAACAAACCCTTCCTGCCATTGTCTTTGACTGATTTGGCAGAAAACCTCACAAGACAAGTAAACACTGTGTCCAGTCCCATGGAGCCTTTGTAGTTGACATACAGACCTAAGTAATGACCTATTTGTTCATATGTGATTTACCATGATGACTGGCCCCGTCATCTCTTCTATAAAGAACAGAATAACTATGCATCGCTACAATATGTTGCATAGTTTTTCCAACCGGCCGTCCAGAGTCAGTTTTAACATCACATAATAGCAAGAAAAGAAGCAAATCCTGACAATTACAAGCCTGGAACAAGTTTTTTTTTCCCTTTACAAATACATATAAACGTTATATCAGGTGACAGAATAGCCAATAAACATCCCAGAATAACTGGATCAATGTGGACAGAAGGGGTGACGGCTCAAACTGCCTCCACCTCTGGACCTAGGCATTTATCAGTGTTTCCAGTTTTTCCACTCTGAGCACAAAAGGTTTTATTCCATCAACCCACTCTCGTAGCACAAAGCTTCATCCAGAGAAAAGGGAGTCAAACGTACGGCCCGTGGGCCAAACCCCTGCCCACCAGAGGGTCCAATCAGGCCCACGGAGAGTGAAAATTACACTGAAGATATTAACAGTCACGGATGTTGAAGTCATTTTAGTTCAGGTGCCACATACAGACCAATATGATCTAAAGTGGGCCAGACCAGTAAAAAACTATCATAATAACCTGTAAATAATGACAACTCCAAGCTTTTCTCTGTTTTAGCTTAAAAATAGAATTAATGTGCCTGTATGTCAGCGTCATGTTCTATCTAGAATCAATCCCCAGTCGAATGTGTGAGGCTGTCAGGTTCAGTTCTATGTTAGAGTCCTGTGGTCCTGATACAGCAGATCAATCTCCAATAGAAGTGGGTGGTACTTTCACTGGAGGAGAACTCAACTAATTCAATCAAAGTCCATATATGACATCCTATCAGTGATCGATAGTAACTATATTGATATCTAGAACCATTTCCATGTTATAATCCATGAAAACATGGACCATTGCAAGTAAAGGCACATTTCAAAGATTTGTCAAAAATTTAAACTCATAATATCTAAAAATTGTGAACAAACTTTAGACATTGTCCCAAGGAAGCAACATTATAAATTTGAAATGACTCTGACCAGTGTTTTATATGCTATCCTCATGTATTTCTTATCTTACAAGATTATGTGCCTTTGAGCATATTCTAAAATTCAACTGAGAGAAACTTTTTTTCATATTATATTAAGACTTTCACACAAAATTCCAGACTTTTCAAGGTCTGGAAAACAGCATTTCAAAATTCCATAGTTTTTCAGACTTTCAAGACCTACACAAGCACCCATATTGATCATACTGGGCTGAACGTGGCCCTGATCAGCCCTGATCTGGAGCACCGATCCTGCGTAAACCCTCGGTGTCTGCTTGTGCACCTTCTAACTGAACTGTGTCTTCGACAGGAAGTGCCCTGCAGCTCCGCGGGGCTTTTCTCTGTCACTGCTGTTCAGTGTGAGGCAGGACATGGTCGCCTCGCTGCAGCGCCCCGCTCTGCTGTGCACATGGTCCACGTTAAGAGACATGAAACCGCTCAGGCCCACAAACAATAACCTCTTTTTCTTGGAGCTCGCAGGTTGTTCTCGTCTTAAGCCGGCCCCCCTCCCCTGGCATCCACATCCACTAACTCCACCAACTGTTTCCTGTGATGTGTAAATCCCTCATTACATTATTTTTTCCGTGAGCCAGTGATAAAAAAAAAAAATTAAATAAAAACTGATTTTCCTCAATACTTCTCTGGCAGAGGACTATATTAGCCAGTGCTTGGCTTTTTAATGGTGGGGGCTCTGGTCTCAATCAAACAGTGGACATCTGGATCGCATCTCCACAGCTCTAGCCCCCCCCCCCGCAATCAGAAACACTGGAACTGGGCTCAACGGGACCAAATGTGGGCGCAACGTGTCCTCAGAGCCGGCTGATTTCCGAGCGTGACTCCGACGGGGACGGAGGAGGATGATTCTGCCGTCTCTGAAAGGTCAATTCAGACCCGCCACAGAACACACCAGTCATCTTCCTCGCCTCGTTCTCAACAAATCCGTGTTTCAGACTCTGGCTTCTGCCCAAACGCTAAAGGGTGACGGAGTTCAGGTCAACACAAGCCTCGACTGGTTTCACCGAAGCCAAATATACAAGTGTATGAAATAAGGCGGCCATTATTCTGCATCACAGTGATATTAGCCACAGCGAAAAGGGCGCGAACGCTCGGGAGTTTTTCATAATCAACCTAACCGGTGCTTTTTTCTGTCGGGTAATAACAGGTTAGTGTTTTCACTGCTCTAATCTGGATCCACACTAGTTATTACATCAGAGCCACACAATACAGAGGCTTGTTCCACCTTAACCCATAAACACCCAGTGCTACTTTTGTGGCAGTTCCTGAATTAATTTTTCTCTTTATTTAACCTTTCTTAAGTGATTTATCACCATTTATTATAATATTAATCTCTATACTTTCTGTTTTTCAGTGAAAATCAGGTATTTCCCCAGAGAAACAGAGAAAATTGAAGCAAAAGTGACTTTTTCTGCAAAGATATCATTAACTGAACATAAACCGTGCGTCTCCATCCACTGTCATTGATCCAACTCCATGGGTTTTACTGGTGAGTCAATGTTGTAGAAGATGACAGTGTTTCCACG
>JAPQRQ010000007.1:32157931-32178381 GCA_037367365.1 Apogon talboti
ATTTTGGAAGCAAAGATAACAATTTAAACCAAACTAACCAATGCAATAATATTTATCCCAATATAAAACTATATTATAACATTTGTCATTATCGTTTTGTTTCCCAGACCCCTGTTAGAAAAGAAACACCTGAATTCAACGTGTCCACATACTTTTGTCCATATAGTGTAAAGTGCATGAATAAGAATAAAATAGCTGAACTAACAGAGAACATGGTGGGAACATGGTGAAAGAGGTGATATCAGCAGACTGAAGAGCTGACGAGGCCAAACATGACTGGGGACTTTTACTTGTCTTCTTCCAGGGTCTTTGAAGCGTTCTCACTCTAATTAAACCATAAAGCTGCTCGTGTCTTCACTTTCAGTCCAACTAACTGCGGCGTTGCATGAGGAGGGCGTCAAACGTATGTATGTACTGAGAATGTGTGTCCAGAAACATGCAATTATCATAAAGCAGGAGGGGTTTTATATTCTGACTTGATGCTTGGTTACAACACCATAACACACTAAAATAATAATTTCATTACTGGCGCTCATGCTGTAAGTGCTGATGGCGTACAGCTCATCCCTTATTACCCACACGGCCCAGACAAAGCCTGAGCAGCGGTTTATGGACCCTGGGTTTATCATTTAATGTTCTCTGTGTCAACAAAGTGTTCTACAGCGGTGAATAGTTCTGGATTCGACAAAATGACACGACCAGGCAAAGTGGTTTGAGCCCGAGGGCGAGTCTGGCGCTAAACGCCGTCGCACAGATTCATTATTTCACAGATTCACCCTCTGAACACCTGAACAAATTGAGAAAAGGGGGATTTTTTCGTGCATCACAGGTGGGCATCGACGCAGGTTTGATCCTGTACACATCAAAATGAGATCCGGTCTGAAGCACACGTTCTCTGGTCCAACTATGGAGGTCTGTCGTTAAAAAAAGGAAAGAAATGCGCTAACTCGCAAAAGGAGCTGTCTATAATGAACCTGTTTACTGTTTAAGTGGGAATATGCAGCCACTCATTGTATATAATGATGAATGTAGGTTTTTTTTGGTAAATTCAAATCAAAAAAATAGCAAAAAGCAAATTATTTATAGAATTTATATTAATAACAATTAAAAAACTGCTGTCTATAATGAACCTGTTTACTGTGTTAATTTTAAATATGCAGTTACTCATTGTATATAACGATGAATGTAGGAACAGCAAAGAGCAAATTATTTATAGAACTTAAATGAATAGCAATTTAAAAAGAAGTGTCTATAATGAACTTTAGTGTTTGGTTGTAAATATGCAGTCACTCGTATATAATGACGAGTTTTGTAAATCTAAGGTAATAAATAGCAAAGAGCTAATTATTTACACAACTTCTATTAATAACAAGTACCATTCTTTTAAAAAAAAAGAAAAACCACAAATCATTTGATTAAAAGTGTAAGCAAAAATTCAATTAAGTCACATTTTAAGTTATTCATTTAAAAGTATAGGCTAGTACACTGTCAAAATTCATCCCACTGATTAAACAGAGATTGATTGTTTAACAGATTGACCCTCTGAACACCCAAATAAATCAAGGAAAAGGGGGATTTTTTTCATGCATCGACGCAGGTTTGATCCTGTTCACATCAAAATGAGATCCGGTCTGAAACACACTGTGCAGGTCTGTCGTTAAAAACAGGACAGAAATGTGCTAAGTTGCATAAGGCACTGTCTATAATGAACCTCTTTACAATGTGGAAACAAGGCCAACAAAGACTTTGATGTGAATCCACATCCAGAGCCCGAGGCCGCCGCTAAACTCAGCACCGACTACAACTGATAAAGCAAATAAAACTCTGGTTCATTTCTGAACACAGATGGAAAATCAGATGTTTAACACATTAAACACGACCATGAGAAGAATGAAAGTAAAACATGACTATATCTAGGTTACATCGCGCATTTGAAAGGGAGAATCTGCTTCACTGAAAATATGGGTTCAAGCTTGTTTCATTTCGGATTGGACTTATATCATAAAGAACATTTAATGCTCCTAAATATACAGAATTATCAAGTTCATCTGTCGCAGTATCAACATGTCAACAAGTAGGAACATGGGTTCCTTCATTCTACAGATTTAGCAGAACTACAGAGCATTTAATGTGAGAGTTTTAATATAAAACAAGAAGTTCAGATGTGGAACAACGTCTACATTAATCTATCACAGAGTCTAAAAACTGATCCTAGCACAATAAAACGTCAGGAGAAAGACTGTCACCTCACTCATCAGTGTCTGCCATGTAAATGTTTTCTGTCTTTTCTGTTTCCTCCATGAATGATGACTGTGGTGAATGTTTATTGTGCTCTGACAGTCTGTGAAAACAAATTTCCCCCTGGAAAAATAAAGAATCAAATCTATCAGTCCATTCATCCATTACCCATCCATTACCCATAATTTGGTTGCACATTATGTGGCACATTTACCCTCATCATCCTCATCTTCAGCTTGTTTTTGGCTTCTATCTGTAAGCTCTGCAAACTTTGATCTTATTTTTCCTGTCATCATATAAAGACTTTTAAAAAAATTTAAAGCTTCCTGCAAAAACTCTATATTTTACATCATAAAATCCAGAGTTTTCATCCTGATTTCTCATATCTCAGTTGTTAAGTCGACATAGACACTGCCAGTTCATCCAGTACAACTTCTGCCCTTCACAATAAGAGCCTGTTCTAAAAAACTGGACTTTACACAATAAAAGTTTGATATTTCATTATATATTCGCATCATTATTAATTCCATAAAGTTTTGGTAAACTCTTTTGTAATTACCCACAATTTAGTAGATATTTAAACATGAGACAGAAAGAAATGAGGAATGGTGCAAAGTTGCAGTCACTTCTTGTGACTTACTTTTGTGAATATTGGTTTTTTTTTTGTAAATCCAAGGCAAAAAATAGCAAAAAAAAATATTTATAGAACTTCTATTAACATTAACATATTAATAATTATCATTCTTTAAAAAAAATAGCAAATTATTTGATTAAAAGTGTGGAAAAAATTCAATTAGGTCATGTTTTAAGTATTTAATTTAAGAAGTGTTGGTGAATACTGTGGTCAGAAATGATCCCACTGATTATGGAGATCAGTGACTCATCGATTTTACAGCAGTAAGTACAATTTAAGGATTAACTATATTACAAGAACAATATAAAGAGAAGGGGGATTTTTCCTGATTGCATTAATAGAGACTGGACCGGAGCCTGGATGTTTCCAAACACTGAGGAGTAAATAATCCTCTGAAAACACAGTCCGAGTTCATGGAAAAAAACCAAAAAAACAAAAACCCTTCCATCATATTTTTAATCTATAGCCTCCTGGAATGTATCTGCTTCTGCTTACAGACGGAAATGTGCCTCCGCCGGCGGATAATGGAAGACAGGACAGTGGAGAGAGCTGCAGCTGAGGGGTGTGATGAAGACAAATAGAATCCCTCATGTATTTTCTCCGGCTCTGCAGAGGAAGCCTGCGATAGTGCCTGCAGTTACTGTTGTCCTTGTTTCTGTCTGTTGTTCAGACGTTCTGAAACCTCTGAGGCAACCTTCAGCGAAGATTTACAAGCCTTTCTTTTTTTTTTTCCCCCAGGACTTCCCCGGTGCAGGGTAAGGTCAAACACTGCTATTAAAATAATGCACTTCACACATATTTGAGCAGTATTCACAAAAAGGTTGGGCGTGACAACGCTGACACATGAAAAAATAAAAGACCGTTCATTCCAACTTAACTGTAGCGAGTAATTCATCAACGTGCCAGAAAAGTTCCCATCGGACGTGGTTACATTTTCAGAGGCAGGGAAGGTTTTGAAAGGTTTTGGGACCACTTCCACCGAGCTTAGAAATTGATTTTTTAAGCTTCTCCGGGGCCGCATTACGATTTCCTACCAACACTGTACCGCTGTTGTCAATGTATGAAATACTGGGGCGCTGAAATATTAAATTCAGAGCATTAAAGGGTCTGAACCGACGACAGAAACAAGGGCAGAAATTTATTGAACACAACATCTCACAGCTTCGAAGGCTGAGGTTATTTAACAGATTATGATAAGTCCAGTAAATTTGGCAAAACATAAAAGCAGCGGTTGATCATATAAGGCAGTGGCAGGGGGCACATTCAGCCCAATATGAACTCAAACGGGTCAAACCAGGAAAATAATTATAAAACAGCCGATAAATAATGACAACTCCTAACTTTTCTCTATGTTTTAGAGTAAAAAAAAAAAGTTAAATTACATTATGAATATGTTTACATCTACAAAATATCCTTTAAACTTGTCAACAATATAAACAACCTGATATTTCTTATGAAAAATGAATGCAATTTTAACAACATACAGATCACAGTGGATCTAGAAATACACCAAACATTTAATAACAGACTGAATATTGTGATAATTACTTATTTTTCTTAAGACTTTTCAGGTTGTTTGTGAAAAGATAGTTTGTTAATGCAAACATTTTCATATAATTTAACTTTTTCATACTAAAACAGAGAGAAAAATGTGGAGTTGTCATTATTTGTAGGTTATTATGATAGTATGTTACTGGTGCAACCCACTAGAGATCTGTATGTGGAACCTGAACTACAATGATTTTGACACCTTTGATTGTTAATATCTTCAGTATAATTTTTGCATTTCACAGATTCATCACATGGGCCGGATTGGACCCTTTGGTGGGCCGGATGTGGCCCACGGGCCATATGTTTGACACCCCTGATCTATATTTATTTATCTATATCCATCTAACTCTTTTAACTAATGCAGTCATACATCTACAAGATTATGTCACCATCATTATTATTAATCATCATCATCATCATCATCACCATCATCATCCTCATTTATATTTTTCCATGTGAGAACCCATCTTTAAAACATTCAAAACTACCCGAGCAGTGATGACGGCGTGCGTAAACATGTGCGTGAGCAATGATGATGACGATGATGATGCGCGGTTACAGATCGTCAGCTTACTCTCTCTCCTTCTCCGTGAGTCTGTCAGTGATGGTGTCTTTGATGGAGGAGCGTGAACCCTTGTGGATCACCGGATACCGAAGAGGAATCTGCAGAAAGCACGAGATCATCAGGACCAGGTGCGCCGTGTAACCCAGGGCAACCGCCACACTCCCATCATCCTTTGCTGCAGGACAAATTAAAAAAAAAAAAAAAAAAAAAAGAGGACAGTTATAACAGAGAGTTTAGCTGAGCAGAAAGTTTGTGCCTGTTTTTCCATCTATAAACTTTGAAGGAGATCGACAGAAAACAGAGCCTGTAATCCAGGGGCGCCAGAACCGGCCCATAAAGGTACCGACCCGCGGGATGATTGACAAAGTCCAAAAATTACACAGAAGATATTAACAGTCATGGACGTTGAACGGGTTTTAGTTCAGGTTCCACATACAGACCAATATGATCTAAAGTAAAATAATAGAATAATAACCAATACATAAGAAAATAACTCGATTAACTTCTTGGTTTAATGTGAAAAAAATCATATTATAAAAATATTTACATTTACAAACTATTCCTTGACAATAAAATGTGAATAACCTGAACAAATATGAAAAACCTAAAATGTCTAAAGAAAATAAGTGCAATTTTAACAACATTCTGCTTGTTATTAAATGTTTTGTGCATTTGTACATCCACTATGATCTGTAATATTGTAGAAATTGTTCTTGTTTTAGTTCTAAACTTCAAAATTTGAACAATATTCTACCTGTTACCAAATGTTTGTGTATCATTGTGTGTAATGCACATGTATAAATGACGGGGTGAGGCATAATACTGTTAAAATTGCCCTTATTTTTATTATAAAATGTCAGCTTTTCAGGTCATACCCATCTTTTTTATGAAAGGACAACATTTATAGGTAATTAATTTATTCCTAAGTTATTTGTTTGCACTAAATCAAAGAGACAAATTTGAAGTCGTCATTATCCACAGGCTATTATGCTGTTATTTTACTGGTCGGGTCCACCTGAGATCAAATTGGGCTGAACGTGGAACCTGAACTAAAGAGAGTTTGACATCCCCGCCGTAATCTAACGCAAATTAAATGAAAACCAGGAGAATTTGAATCACTCAAGAATCAGTCAATATCTTCAAAGCCTATAGTTGGTGACTGCTTTGGTTGGAATGTACTTTCATTACACGGGAAATAAACTGTGTACATAAACCTCGTCCACATCTTATGAATCCACACAAAAATGTATAAACACTCAAACAAAGATAGTTTGGTAACCGAGTGTTCACAGGAAGACGAGCAGTTCATTCATGTGGGAAATGGCTTTGTAAGTGATACAAAATGTGGCCGAGTTTACAGCGTCCCAAAACACTGGGTGCAGCAGGACGCCCGGATTCCTTCAGATATGTGCCTGAGAAGCACAAGCATCACCTCTAACTATCCACTTAGAGCCCAAATCACTGTAGGGTGGAAAACTGGATGCCTTTGTGGACATTTCTGACTGTGAAAGAAACAGCAAAGCATCTCACTTCAAGTACAAGAAATGGTTTCAAGACAAGGCACTAAGTGGTTTCACATTCTCCGACGGCAGCAGGACACTGCTCCAGGCAAAGGCTTCCAATCACCCTGGTTTTTATCTTAATGCTGCAAAATAACAGACCGTGGCCATAGTGAGTGGCAGCCTCTGCGACTCACACTGGTTTATAACTTAACACAGACACTGGGCTTCGTCCACAGCGGTTCGTGTAAACGGCCTCCTGGGCCTCGGTGCGTTCGGACGCCTCATCAGACTGAAGGACAGAATTAAAATAGAACCAATGCCCCTGTGTCTCAGCGCCATGTTCTGTCAAGAATCAATCCCCAGTTGAATTTGTGAGGTTCAGTTCTATGTTAGAGTCCTGTGGTCGTAATGCAGGAGATCAATCTGCCAATAGAAGTGGGTGGTACTTTCACTGGAGGAGAACTTAGCTAATTCAATCAAAGTCCATATGTGACTGCTATCAGTCTATTTTCACTGTTATTTTACTGGTCTGACCCACTTCACATCATACTGGGCTGAATGTGGAACCTGAACTAAAATCAGTTTGACACCCTTGACCTGAGCCCTTATGGGAATACGTGATGGGTGTGAACAGACGTGCCCTCGCCGCCGCCACTGTACGGCCTCTGTGCTGTGAACAGACGTGGACAGGTGGAGGAGGACGGCGGGGGGTGGAGGAGGACACCGAGGGGGTGTCGGGGGGGTGCTGGTGTGTCTGAATTATGGACACTCGGGCCACGTCGGTCTCAGCAGCTGTGAGGAAGATGAACTGGAGAATGTGGAGTGGACAGTGACGGGAGTGTTCGCAGAATTAAGACGAGCGCTAAAGAGCGAAGCCCGGTGTTCATCGAGCCCCAACGGAGGTCACGGGGTCACCCAGTTCCCCTCGCTGTGACAGCAAATCCCATTTATCACGTCCCGCACGGCCTGACCTTAACTCTAACCTACACGATAACGAGGCCTTTGTACTGGCTACAGCGTCCTCCTCAGCGTTCAACGGAAAACCTGCCAACTCTTTTTCAGTTCATATTATTTTTTATTCTTATTTACTTATTTAATTATTATTAGACAAAATCACCCCAATCATTCTTGAATGATAAATTTTTTTCCAAATATAGATAATCATGCCAATGATGAAAATTCCTGTAGTTATTAATGTTGTAACACTCTTTTACTATTGTAAAATGCATAAAAAATATTGCAGAGTGTAGTTTTTTTTTCCTCCTCCTTTCCAAAGTCTTTCCCAAATTTTGTACAATATACTTTAGTAATAATGGTTTAAAATTATGTAAAATTAGAAACATTAAATTTTGGCCCATTTCGGTTCTCCACCTAAAGCAAATTAGTGTAAAGTCAATATGGAGAGCCTCAGAACTGACAAAAACTCACTGATTTAATGTGGCTTTTGACTTTGTTGGAATCTTTTATTCACAAATATGTAAGAGGTGATAGTTGAAAAGTAGAAAAGGCAAACATCTATTGTGGTTTTATCGGCAAATATATAATACTCTTAAGCAGACTCCTCCAAACAAGTTTTCATCCAAATTAAGGAAAATACTGTACTGATCTATAATTAATTGAAAACTTTTTGAGTCACTGAATATCCAGTTCACCAGCAATGGATCCAGATCACCTGGACCAGGGGACACCTACAGCCAATATCATCTCAAACAGTCAAATAATAATGACAATTTAGTGCAACAAAAATTTAAATTACATGAAACTCTTTCCATTTACAGACTACGGTTGGACAGGACGGCCTGACCCTAACTCTAACCTACACGGTAACGGGCCTTTGTGCTGACTACAGCCTCCTCCTCAGCGCTCAACATCCACCACTGCCTCTTTGATATTAGACCAACTGGTTTCTGTGGCTCTGTGTCTCTAGGGGCGGCAGAAGCAGATAGAAAAGCATGTTGTAAAAGACTACGACAGCACCAACAACTCCTACATCGGACACCAACAGGACGTCAGAACAGAACCAAGGAGGAATGAAAACAACACGCTGGCAGTTTCCAGTCTGTCCGACCTCCTTTCCAAACCCACATGCAGCTTTCATTTAACGTTTCAGCCCTCGTCCAAACATTCTATCAAACAGTGATCTGTCAAGTTTTTAAGATCTGTCTATTTAAAGCCGCGCTGTTAAGTAGAGGTCGACGATATGTGGGTTTTAAAGACCGACATAATACTGACAGTTTGGGACAAGAATCGGCTGATATCATCACCACAAGAGTCCTGACACTGAAATCGCATTATACCCGAACTAAATAGACCACTTTACATGATTAAAAATAGGACCAATGTCTCTGTATGTCTGCGTCATGTTCTATCTGAATCAATCCCCAGTTGAATTTGTGAGGTTGTCAGGTTCTGTTCTATGTTAGAGTCCTGTGGTCTGGATGCAGGACATCGATCTCCCAATGGAAGTGGAGGAGAACTCAACTAATTCAATTAAAGTCCATATATGATTTCTATCAGTGATCGATAGGAACTATGTTGATATCTGTAACCATTTACATGTTATAAACCATTAAAATATGGACCATTATAAGTAAAGGCACATTTTTAATATTTCAAAATGTCTGCAAAAATTTAAAAATCTAAATTTCTCAAAACTGTGGACAAATTTTGTAGACATTGTCCCACGGAGGATACATAAATAATTTGAAATTAATCCGACCAGTAGTTTCATCAGAGATGTTGCTAATGAAGACAACGTGGGACACGGTGTCTTCACTTTGACTCATGGCCTACCGGCTGCCGAGCTGAAAACAGGCTGAATCCTGACCTGAACATGAAGTTCAAGTAGTAAACACCGAAATAAATCAAGGTGGGAGTGATTTTTATCTTTTGAGCCACAGATTTTCTCTTACAGTCAGTGTGATCATCATAAACCTCAGCTGACACAGACAGGTGGAAAAACCTCCTGTTGGAACAGATTTAACTCCAGCATTTGCATTTGAGTTATAATCTTAAAACTGTAGGGCGTTGATCCTTTTTTGATCCCATTGGCAAATGGAAATTAGAACTGTAACCCCGTCTCTGAACTCTGTTTTCTGTGGATGCTTAGTCGAGCTATAGGTGTAGCATCAAATCAGACTGGTGTCTTTGTCCCAGTCTACATCCACAGGAGTGGAGTGGATGTAGGAGTGTCTCCTCTGTTACAATAGGCAGTGATATTCACTCTTTCAGTTTGTCACAAACACAACAACAGTCAAGAGAGAGGTAGCAACTAATCAACACAGAGGTAAACTGGAACCATAATGGACAGCGACGGACATTTGCACATATGGTATTTTTTGTCCGTTCTACTTTTTGTGCAGAAGAGATGCATGATGTTGGAGTCCGATTTGGGTCCGAACACCCGGTCCCATCTTTACATGCAGCAGTAGATGCACTTTAATCACATTACCTGGGAGTTGGTCCCACTATTAAAACTTCAATTTCAGTCAAACTAATGCAATAATTAGTTTTTTTAAATGTCATGTAAACCCACTGACTGGTGTTTTCAGACAGGTAGGGGCTAAATATGATTGACAGCAGTAATTGCCAATCGCTGATCAGATTCACTCAAATGACATGAAACAGTGTCAGGTTCGCCGATTTTAATATTTACTGTTCTGATGTGAATCAAGAGCTGCAGCTGCCAAGGGAAGGAGTGTTTCTTGAAGTTCTGGTGTTTTTTTCTGTTGGTTTTGGCTCCTGTAGCTTTAATTAAAATATTGGTTTTGCTACAGCTGTGTCTAAAACCCTGGTTGAGAGTTTTATTCCTTTCCCAACATATCATAATCTGTCATTTTACTTGTGTTAAGACTGTGTGTTTACTCATTTAATTTCCAAGTAGATGTAATTCCTGTTAAATTCCAGTTTTACTATGACATTATCTCCTTTAAAACGTCTGATTTTACTCGCTGGTATGAAAACACGTTCAGTGATGATTACAACAGCTCAAACACACAAACAGAAACAATAAATTACCTTGGAAGTCTTCTGAGTTTGGCAGCTTCACTCCACAGATGACATAATCAGACTGGTTCGCCTGTGGATGGAAATAAAAGGGTTTGTTTAAGACACTGATCAGACAGAAGATGTTGGATTTAACTCATTCTCACGGTGACTGATGGGGTCTGGAAGTCTTTACTGTGTTTGTGTTATTGGCCTACTGGATCCAAATCTAACAGTTTAGAGCAGGGGTGTCAAACATAAGGCCCGTGGGCCAAAATCAGCCCACCAAAGGGTCCAATCTGGCCCATGGGACGGACTTAAGAAATGCAAAAATTACACCAAAGATATTAACAACTAAGGATGTTAAAATCATTTTAGTTCAGAGACCACATGCAGACCAATATCTCAAGTGGGTCTTATTTTAGTGTAAAAAAGTTAAATTACATGAAAATATTTACATTTACAAACCACTCTTGCACAAAAAGCGTGAATAACCGAAACAAATATGAACAATACTGTCTTAAGAGAAGTAAGTTCAATTTGACCAGTATTCTGCCTGTTACTGAATGTTCTGCGTATTTGTAGATCCACTGTGATCTGTAAGTTGTAATGCACATGTGTAAATGATAAACTGAGGCAGAATATTGTTAAAATTGCACTTATTTTTCCAAAGAGTTTTCAGGTTGTTCATATTTGTTCATGTTATTCACATTTTCTAAAATACAGTTTGTAGATGTAAATGTTTTCATAATGTAATTTTACGTTTTCCGCTCTAAAACTTTGGAGTTGACATTATTTATAGGTCCTTATCTTATTATTTTAATGGTCCAACCACTTCAGCATCAGAATTGTCTTTATTGTCATTGTCGGTGTAATGAAATTAGGAGTGATACTCCTGTCAGTGCAACAATATGAATAAACAAACCAATATGTAAGAAAATAAGAATAAAGCGAATACACAACTACAAAAACCAAAATGTAAAATAAGAAAATAGAATATAAAATTTTACAAAAAGTAAAATAAGAATAGAACTAGAAGTACAATAAAATAAAAATAGACATGAAATATGAAGAGATACAATATTTACAATATTGACAGTATGTATATCTATAAACAAGTCTATGTAAAAGTAGTGAATTTATGTTTGAATAAATATTTCATTGTTATCGCAGAACAGAGGATTGTGCACGAACTGCAGAGGAATACTAGCTTCATATTAGGCTGACTTTGGCCCCTGAACTGTAATGAGTTTGAGCCCCAGGTTTGGAGGCAGATGATGGTTGTGTAGTGGTCAGATCAGGTCGGACTCACCACATCGATGGGGTAGATGTAGGAGAGCTCAGACAGCAGCTGCCGACAGCGGAAGGTGAGCTGGGCGTTGGACTTGAGGAACTGCTCTCTGAGGAAACAAAGACAGACACGATGACACAATGAACGACCCAACAGCAAAACGGCAAACGCTACAGCTGAGGACGGAGGCAGGAGGATGAACGTTAAGGCAGAGATGAGACTGGAGAGCACAGACGTCCGGCTGGAGGTGAAAATGTGTGGTGATAATTGGACCAGTCCACTGGGATGAAGGGTCAGACCTGGGTCACCTCATTCACTGGATTAAAGATGAAACGTCGCTAAAACGAATATGATGACAGAGAGAACAGGTGATTCATCTGTTACACAGTCAACTGGTCTGGATTTATCTATAATCTAAATATAAAGGAAACCAAACCAGCAAATGCACTCTGTATCCAAAATAAGTCTGTTTTTACCCTTTAAGTGCCAAAGTCGCAAAATAACCGACTGGAACCGACCATAGCTCCAGATGGAGTAACCAAAGCTTATTATTACTTAAAGGCTATATTATCTTTTAGTTGATGTTAACCACCTTTAGTTTAATTTTACTGTCTTTTATTCTTGTTCTGCTGACATTTAATATATTAAAACCAACTCTTAGTTTGGTTTTACAATATTTTAGTTTAACTGAATAATTTTAGTTTAACCATCCTTTAGTTGGTTTAGCCATTAAATATTAGTTTGTCTTTATTACCTTTTAGTGAAATGTTTCTGGTTTAACAAAGTTTTAGTCTATTAAAAACCAGCTGTTAGTTTTGTTTTATTAAAATCAAGTCTGGTTTAACCATCAAATAATTTGGTTTTACCAACCAACTTTTACCAAATTTTAGTACGTTTTAATAGTCTTTTTTTTTGTTTTACTGTATTCTTTACTGGTTTTACCAACTTCCAGTCTGTTTAAACTAGTTTAGTTTCTAGTTTGGTTTAATTCACATGTTCCCATCACTCTGGAACAGGGTCAATCTGGACTCATCAGATGACACTAACCTTTTTCCATTGAATTCCATTCTTTATTCTCTACAAACTGATGGTTGTTTAATAAATGAGAAGCTCCTCATGCATCAGTTAAAGGGTTAAAGAACTGAAACACATTCATCCCTGCAGTATTCATCCAATGGAAGGATCTGATTGATTTGCTTTATTAAATCCATGCAGGGACTGTTTTTTTTTTGTCTTGGTTATGTCATTTCTGCTGCTTCATCTCAAACAAAACATTAATAAAAAGATAAAAGGCGCCTGAAGTTCGCTTTATTCAATATTCACCTTGTGTGCGACAGCTTTGAGCATTTGAAAAGAAACAGATTAGTCATGATATCTGGTCTGAGATCACTAATTTGTCTCCAGATGGTTTGGTTTTATCACTTCACAAATTCTGCTCCTAAAACAAGATTCGGTGAGTGACATTTTGTTTTGTTTCTTGCCGTGAAGATGCAGATTGTAACCAACTGAATGCATGTTACTTCACTGCCCTGATACAGCTCCTAAAAATGTAAAATGATCTTGTTAGAGTCTGAAAAAAAATAACCCTGGTTTATATCAAACACAGTAGGTGATGCTTTGTACGCTAACAGCTTATTCTAGGGCCATAAAATGCACCACTCCTCATTTTTGGGTGATTATACTCTAATGAAAACATAATTATGAACATTATACTGATATCCCTGTAATTATAACACAGTGAACCTTTTATGTACGCTCACAGCCAGCATACTTGGCATTTATCTACAAGTTCACTGTTGTAGAAATGGAAAAAACACACACACATTGGCTCGAGAACAAAGAAAAACTGGCCTTATGCTCTGTAGGATAATTCATCATATGGTCAAAAGTATTGGGACACATTGAATTCAGGTGTGTCTTTTATAACAGGGGTCTGGGATACAAAACAACAATATGTGTTGTAATAAATAACACTGCATTGTTTAGTTTAGTTTAGTTTAAACTGTTATCTTTGCTGTATCTATATTGATGTTTATATCTCAAATCAGCATGAACAGGATGAGCTGTAGCCATGATGCGTCCCAATATTTTTGTCCATATAGTTTATAAACATCAAAATTTCCTTCAAGTTTAATGGGAGATTTTTCTTCCTAATTGAGATGTAAAGAAAGTAGATGATTAGTTGTGGTAGAAAATTATTATTTACAGTCAGAGCATGAAAAATATTTTAGAAATTTAGAGGTAAAAAAACATCTCTGAGGCATTTTGGAAACAAAGATAAAAATTTAAACCAAACTAACCAATGCAATGCAATGATATTTATTACAACACATATTGTTTTGTATCTCAGACCCCTGTTAGAAGAGAAACACCTGAATTCAACGTGTCCCAATACTTTTGTCCATATTGTACTTGGCGTTTATCTACAAGTCTGCCGTTGTAGAAATGGAAAAAAACACACACATTGGCTCAGGAATAAAGAAAAAGCTGGCCTTATGTTGTGTAGGATAACATGTCCAGAACGTGTACGCTGAATGTGGCACAAACTGGAGTTCACATAGCGAGAAAAAGACGTACAGGCTGGGAAAGCTGTACATGTTCAGAATAAGTTTTCCCTAATTAAAGGGGTACACAGAGTGTGTGTGAACATTAGCATCAACGACAAAGACAGATCCAAGGAGTGGATGTTAGACAGATGCACAAGTGTCGGTGTTCATTTCCTGTTTTGCGTTCGTCTTGGCGTCTGCTGGCCTACCCCAGGCTCTGGTTCGCCCTCGGCCACTGCCGGGTACTCCTCCAAACAAAAGCGTATCTGGGGTGGGCGCCCGCTGCACACGCCTCCCCCCGGGCCAAGGTAAACCGGGTCAAACGGGCCTTTGACACCATGTGCAAACTCCCCATTGAGAACACACAAACAGACCGCGGCGGGCGCAAAAACATGGCCGAGGTGGGAGAGAAGGAGCCCGGCGCGATTTCAACACAGTTCAGTCGGGTTGAGAAACGCATCAGGTTCAGAGGGTTCTGGGTAATGTCTGTCTGATCAGTGTATCACGCATTAAAAGAACATGTTGTGTGCCAATCCGGCCCGTGGGATGAATTTGGGAAGTGCAAAAATGACACTGAAGATATTAACAGTCAAGGATGTTGAACTTGATTAGTTCAGGTTCCACATACAGACTAATATGATCTAAAGTACAATAACAGCAAAATAACCTATAAATTAAGATCAGATCAGATTCAACTGTAGTGTCATCACACATGTACAAGTAGAAGTTAACGAAATGCAGTTTACCATCTGACCAGAAGTGCAATCTGTAGCTTATGTACAAAATATACAGGACACATTTTGGGGTGCTACAAATATACAATATGGATTATTATGTATATGGATTAAATAATGACAACTCCACATATTCTTCTTGTAACATTAGTAACATTTACAAACTATGCTTCAACAATAAAATGTGAATAATCTGAACAAATATGAACAACCTGAAATGTAAAAATTAAAGAAAATGAAGTGTTATTTTAATATTTAATATTGTGCCTGTCACTAAATGTTCTGTGCACTTGTAGATCCACTGTGATCTGTAAGTTGTGTTAATAACAAAATGAGATGTAATATTGTAGAAACTGGACTTATTTTACCTCCAAAATGTTACCATTATGCCTGGTACCAATGTTTGTGTAAATGATGTACATGTATAAATGATATGCTGAGGCAAAATATTGCTTGAATCGCACTTGAAAATGTTGTACATGAAAATATTTACATGTATGAACCAATCATGCACAAAAAACATGAATAATCTGAACAAATATGAACAATACAAACTGTCCGTCCAAATTCTGCCCGTTACTGAATGCTTTGTGTATTTGTAGATCCAGTCCATAATGCACATGTTCAAATGAGAAGTTGAGGCATAATATTATTAAAATATCACTTCTTTTTCTTCAGTTTTCTCAGGTTATTCACATCTTTTTTGTGAAAGGATCGTTTGAAAATGTAAATATTTTCATGGTTTTGTTGCATTAAAACAAAGTGAAACACTTGGTGTTGTCATTATTTATAGGTTATTATGTTATTATTTTACCGGTCTGAGCCACTTGAGATCACATACGGCTGAATGTGGAACCTGAGCTGAAATGAGTTTGACGGCCCTGAATTACAGACTCCTCCACATACCTTTTGGCTGTGCATTCCTTCTGCAGCTTGGTGAGGGATTCTTTCTCTTCCTTTAGACTCTCGTGCTGAGCGGCGAAAGCTTCCTCTGAGGGAAAAAAAAAAAAAAAGTGAAATTATCAGGTATGCGTGGGGTTCCATCCAGGTGGGCTGGTGTTTGGTCGGTTGCCATCCTGCGTTAAAACCTCACCGACATCAAACAGCCTCAAAACCATTTCCTTTTGACACCACATAAAACCAAACAGATTACGGGGTTTGTCAGACTGTAAATACAGAGCAGGCCAATAAATAAAATCAGACAGATACAGTAACACTGATGATACGGCTACGACCGCGATACTGGCAGACTCACAGTGAGTCAGCGTAGCATCAAACCGGAAAGAAACAAGTCTCATTTACAGAAACCGGAGGATGTTCTTCATCAACTGTTGTTTTTATACAGAAATTTATGAGGAGAGAATGAAGCAAAACAACAGAAAACTAGACACACAACTTATGTTTCTATTAATAAACAGGAGCTTTGGCAATTTTATCATGACTATTACTGTAGGATTCAGCAGGTTTCAATGTATTTTACATTAAGAAAATCTGAACCTAAAGGATATTCAATAAAAGTCCATGAAAAGAAGATACAATGGATATTAAAGAGCAGCTTTTTTCAGTCTCTAAATACCATTCATTTTCACATCAAATACAGGAAAACTATTAAACTGATAAAACATTTACTAGGGATTGTAAAAATCCACTGTTTTCAGACAAATAATGAAACATTTAAGAAATACATCAACAAAAAGCTAAAGAAAACAACAGTCAACTGCATCTATATAAATACAGTATTTTTCTTTAGTTTTACTTATTTTACTTAAATATTCTTTAAATATTAAATGTTTTTTTTCTTCTCAACTATTTATTCTTTCATAGTGTCGATATATTTGTTTTTTGTGATTATTATGATCAATATTATTTTTCCCTCCTGTATTCTAGTTTAATATTTATATTATTTGTATTATTTGTTTAATGATGGACATATAGCCTGGGTAATCATACATAAATATATTTTATTTTCCAGTGTTCTTTTATAAATGCGACTTGATTGTTCTCTTATTTTGAGAATTTCATCATAGTCCTGTGCAGAAAATCTTTTAAATACAAGCTTTAAGATGTGGATTTTGTCATTTTTCATCAAGAGGAGAGGGAACAAAAATATCCTACATTCCACTGATTTTATTTTACTGCTCTGAATGTAATGTAATGTGGTTTATTTCACTGAGATGTTTGACTTTGAAACCCTTGTTTTGTAGTTTATATCATGTGAGTTTTATACTTACATTCTGCATCCTTCAGGTAAGGAGTTTGCATCCATAAAAATAAAACAACATGACATGAAAATAACAATCGAAACTTTTAATTTTGGTTGAGACTTCTCTGGTTTTATTAATTTCTCCAGAATCAGGTTACAGTGTTTTCAGGTTATTTGATGGAAAGCTTCTCTAATAACAGGTGTTTTCCGACAGGTAGGGGCTAAATATGTGATAGACAGCTGTAATGGCCAATCACAGATCAGATTCATTCGGATGTGACTCGACTCGGTATCTTCATGGCTTTTTTTCCCCAACAGTGACATGAAGTGACGTCCGGTACATACATGCTCATATTTAACATGAGGAAGTTGTGTATTTTCAAGGTCTGACATTTTTTCCCTGGTTTTTGTCTCCTCCATCTTTAATTTTCTGACTTTTCCAGGCCTTGAAAATCCCTTTATAAAACTCTATGACTAGTCCTGTGTTCCATGAGGTACAAAGCCTCAGTTTCTATTTTACTGTGACAGCAGTTCTGTTCTGCAACAAATACTCTAATCTCGTGCTATGTTCATGGTCAGCGTGGCTTCAAAATGATTAAACCAACATGTGTCCTCACATATTATATATATTTTTACCACAATCCAAAGTAAACAAAAGACCAGAACGGATGCTTATTTAATAGTTTGCTCAAAGCTGAAAAAAGGAAAGCAGATGGACAAGTGTGTGTGCAATTTGACAGTTATTTCAACACCAGTTTGCATGAGACTCCAATCCAAACGCTCAAGGGCCCAAACACATGTGTGGATAAAAACACTGGTGAAGCTGACAATCAGGTGCAGCGGCTGAAGAACAGCGCCTGTTTTATCAGACACCAATGAAAGGAGACAAGAGCCGCTCCGGCCAAAAATCACACGTCTACGGCCTGAGAATATAAACACTACTAATGAGGTGTCTCCCTGAGGTGGACGGTTCACCCTCGGTGACAACGGGACCGGTTCAGACCCGAACCAGGACCTTGGAATCAGGAAACACCGATACGGACGTAAAAGAAATTAACTGAGACCCGCAGGCAACAATGGTGGCGCATGAGTATATGCATATGGAGGCGCAGAGTCAGTTGGGTTTTATGTGGAAATAATGGATTTAAATCAGGGGTGTTGAACATACGGCACCACCAAAAGGTCCGATCCAGCCCAACTGCAAATTTTACAAGACATTACATTGAAGACAAGAGTTAAGGGTGTCAAACTAGTTCAGGTTCCACATACATACCAATGTGGTCTCAAGTAAAATAATAGCATAATAACCTATAAATAATGAATCCAAATTTTCATCTTGGTTTAATGTGAAAATAATATTATATTTTACATGGCCTGTTCATGCTGATTTGAGAGAAAAACTTCAATATTTCAGAGATAACAATTTAAACCAAACTAACCAATGCAGTGATATTTATCCCAATATAAAACTATATTATGATGTTTGTCATTGTTTTGTATCCCTGACCACCTGAATTCAACATGTCCACATACTTTTGTCCATATAGTGTATCATTAAACAGATGGATGCCAGGACCGTCTTCCTGCTTGTATTTGTTTCCTTTTGCACAGACCTGCATCATAAATAAGGGACTGAGGAAAACCCAGATCATAGCGGTCCTCCATCAGATTAAGCCTAGATACAGATAGTGTCAGACAGGGATCAGATGGACCATCCCTCAGTAGTAAGTGATGACATGAAAACATTTTTTAACACTGGCTGCGCGGGTCTGGATTACACACTGGCTTTCATGTAATGCCCAGCTCCGTCCTATCTGTTCTCCTCCACATCCTTTCATCTTCATAACTAGTTCCAGTCTGTGTGACGGGACAGACAGACAGACCAACCATCACGGCATTATCAGAGGGTTTAAACACACGGAGTGGACGTCAAACACACTGAAACCAACACAAACTGGCCTCCATCCACTACACATACACTTACTTTACATACTTCCTTCCTTCTATCCTTCCTTCCTCTTTTCCTATTGTTCTTTAATATACTTCCTTCCTTTCTTTCTTTCAATCCTTCCTTTGTTCCTTTTTTCTATCCTTCCTTAATATCCTTCCTTCCTTTTTTCTTTCCATCCCTCGTTCCTGCCATCCTTCCTTCGATCCTTCCTATGGAAAACCCGACATATATTTTATAAACCAAATGTAACTCTATTAAGAAAATACTAGACAGATTAATCACTAAATTACTAAAAATAAAATAAATAAGTGAAATAACTGATAGTTGTAGTTCTGTAGATTTACCAAATAAAATACAACAAGTAGGCCTCTAAAACCACAAAATACTTCTAAATATGTGATTTAAATATAACAAAAATCATTAAATTATGATGATGATGTATTACAAAAAAATTATTGCTATTATTTAGTAAACTATTCATCCTCTGTGGGGTTCTAAATGGGAATTATGTAGAAAAAAATTGAAGAAAGTAAATATAAGAGTATAAATTGATAATAAAAGTAAAATCAAACTGATGATTAAAGCCACTGAGAGAAAACGCCAAACAGCATAATCGGATCCACATCAAAAACTGCAAAAGATGACAAAGCGGAGTTTGACTTTGTGAGATCATTATCGAGTGACATTTAATCCAAGCAGCGTCGTCTGCTGCAGCTTTGTATGATGAAAAGGAAAAAAAAAAAACAGCAGAGATATAAAAAAAGCAATGCATTCCATCAGCGCAAATCAAAACCACAACCAATGAAATGCACTGAAACAAACGTTTAAGACAGAAGAAGAAGAAGGGGGAGAAGGAGGAGGAGGAGGAGGAGGAGGAGAAGGAGGAGAAGGAGAAGAAGGAGAAGAAGGAGAAGGAGAAGAAGGAGAAGGAGAAGGAGGAGGAGGAGGAGAGGAAGAAGGGGGAGAAGGAGGAGGAGGAGGAGAGGCAGAAGGAGAAGAAGAAAAGGAAGAAAGAGGAGAGGAAGAAGGAGGAGAAGGAGGAGAGGAAGAAGGAGGAGAAGGAGAGGAAGAGGAAGAAGGAGGAGGAGAAGGAGGAGAGGAAGAAGGAGGAGAAGGAGAGGAAGGAGGAGGAGGAGAAGGAGAAGAAAAAGGAGGAGGAGAAGGAGAAGAAGGAGGAGGAGGAGAAGAAGGAGAATGAGGAGAATAAGGAGAAGAAGAAGAAGGAGGAGGAGGAGAAGTCGTCAACACAAA
>JAPQRQ010000007.1:32178481-32224915 GCA_037367365.1 Apogon talboti
AGGAGGAGAAGAAGGAGAAGAAGAAGAAGGAGGAGGAGGAGAAGTCGTCAACACAAAGCAGAAGCTGGGACTTCAGACATGTTTGTGCGTCATTAATCAGAGTGTTGGACTTCAGTACCTGTCGACCCTTGGCCTCATCCAGATGAAGGATGTGGAAGTGTAAAACTGAGCTGCTGCTAAAGGAGTCGCTAATGATGATAGCTTCAATATGAGACCTTTCCTCAGAGGTGACAGACGCTTCCACACTCCATACCTTCACAAACACTGCTCTTTACACCTACCAAACCCAACTGCTGACATTTATAGGTTGGGAGTCCTGGCTGCGTTACAGAGCGTGAGAATAACGACCGTTACCAAACACAATAAACGCCGTTCACGGGCCTGATTTATGCCATCAGCTCCAGGTGGAAGGAGGGAAATTAGACGGGAGGAAATTGTGACATGAGTATGACCCCACCATAACCCAACCATTCATTCAGGAGGAAAGAAAGAAAGGTTTTTATTTAATATTCAGAGAGAAGGAGGGGAAAAAATTGTGGTCATGCTCACATGTCCAGTGTTACAGCCTGAGTGAAAGACCTGACATTAAAAACACCATGTGGACAAAAGTATTTGGACACGTTGACTTCAGGTGTTTCTTTTCTAACAGGGGTCTGGGATACAAACCAATAACGACAAATGTCATAATATAGTTTTATATAGAGATATATATCATTACATTGGTTAGTTTGGTTTAAATTATCTTTGCTTCCAAAATGTCTCAGAGATGGTTTTTACTTCATTTCTCTCAACATTTAGCTTGTTTTTTGTATCCACGACTATGATTTTAAATGTTCTTCTTCGAAATTCCTAAAAAATATTTTTCGTGCTCTGATGATAGATAATAATTTTCTACCACAACTAACCATCATTTATATTGCAAATCAAGATGAACAGGACATCTTACAGCTCTAGCCATGATGTGTCCCAATACTTTTGTCCATATATTGTAGTTATGGGCACTTGTCCATGAAGCATTTGTAACAACATGATCTTTTCCCAAAAACAACAGTGTTCTTCACCTGCTCTGAGTTCATGACTGTAAATCAGCGGGCAGTGAGCAGCCGGTGGTTAACCTGTCATCAGGATGATACCGGCTGATGATGTTTTTTGGTGCTTATTATGCTAACGCCGTCCAGGATAGAAAAGCGAGCAAACACGAGCGCAGACGGAACAGGCATCGGCACGCCAGCAGACACCTCCTAATAGTTACTTTACAAAAAATGCAGACACCCAACTTTTATCTGATCTTAATCTGCCAACACACACATGTGGAGCAGCACACACCTGCAGAGCGCGGACTGGATGTTTGGGCGTTCGCCGGCACTTGTTGAGAGAAGACGTTTTTCTGAGAACAACAGGTTGATAAGAGTTATTGGCTAATGGGCCTCCAGACGGCGTGTGTGAGAGGGACCGGACCACACGGCCAGGTACAGATTAGATCCTAAAGAGCATGACGAGGGGCGGAGACTAACTGATCACATGGCAACTCCTCCAGGACCCATGTACTTTCACGTACTGTTAAACTGTCAATAAAACGTACAGAGGCCTGCGTCCAATAAGCACTGGAATGTGTGACAATTTAGCTGCTTCAATACTGGCATTCAATCGAAACAACGTTCGTATTAAACGGAGAGAAGAAAAAGAGGACGACATGAGGCTGAGATGGAGTAAATGTCTAATGACCCACCAGTGGGACTGTGCAGTTTACACTAGGTTAAATTGTTTATTGTTGTTGTCAATTTATTTACCTTATTATTTATTATTATAAGATAAGATATTAAGATAAGAATTATTTATTTATTATTATTCATTATTATTACTACTTTATTTGTTGTTTGTACTTGTACTTTCTAATGTGTAACTGCCTGTTTTTTTCACTACTATTTTAATAGTTATTGGTATTAATACTGTCTTATAATATTTCTTAGACGTGTACATTTGATGTTTTGCTGCTATTGGAACCTTAATTTCCTAAAGGCTCTGACCACGGGACCAAGGGGAGCCTCATGTCCAGGATGATCAGCAACCTTCGCGATGGATAATGACTGAAATTCGCTCCTTCGATCTGGTGAGAGTTTTGTTGAAATAGCGAAAACGAGTCCCGGGAGGAGAGTTCGAAAAAGACATTTAAGCTGCGATTGATAAAAACAGACGGACATCCAAAATGAAAGACGAGCTGAGATGAAACAAACACATTTTGTGCCAATCTAAATATAATCAGACACAAAATCTGCCGCTGTACCGAAAGCCATAAACACCTGTCTGCAGAAGTATCCGGTCTGTAATTAATGCAGGTTTTTTTCCGATCGTAAAACAAATGAATACGAGCAGGATGATTAGAAGAGTTAAACAACAAGTTGGAAGTCCAGCAGATCCCAAAAGCATATGGGTTTGGGTTCTGAGTTATGAGTCTAGGAAAAAAACCAACTGGATTTCAGCATAGGCCTGTTTAGTTACAGCAGCTCCATTTATCCTAACATACCTTTTCCCTTATGAAGCCGCTGAAGGGTTTTTTCTTGTGTTGCTTAATAAGCACCTGTCATTTCTGGAAAAAGGCCATGAATGAGACGTGGAGAATGGGAGCGTTGAGGACGTTTGGCTGTAGACGAAGTGGTGACAGGTAAAGAGCCAGAGGATTAACAGCCATTTTTTAGGTTCGTGGCACAAAGGAGACTTCACCCTGAACCCTCTTAGCGCCGTTTTCAGTGGGTGTGTTAGTGTTTGTGTCTGAATGTGCAGACTTCATACAAACACCCCCCCACATGACACCCCCTCTCTCTTCAGGTTGGTCGCTCGGTAACGGACCTTCCCCTGTGGTCAAACAGACAGACTCTAAATCAATGGAGTCAAACTTATTTCAGTTCAGGTTCCACATACATCTCATCTCAAGTCCAATTTTGTCTCTTTCTTCAAGTGTAACAAATATTCAAAATATATGAAAATGTTGACATTTACAAACTATCCTTTCACAAAAATTGTGAATAACCTGAACAAACATGTACAACCTGAAACCTCTGGTGCAAAATCGGTGTAATTTTATCAATATTCTGCCTGTTACTAAATGTTTTGTGTATTTGTAGATCCACTGTGGTCTGTATGTTGTAATGCACATGTGTAAATGATAAAATGAGGCAGAATATTGTTAAAATTGCACCAGCAAGGAACCTGGTGTCGTCACTGGTACTAATTCAGCCGACCAATCAGATGGAGAGAGGAGGGGCTTGTACTGGTCATATCTGTTTATCTGGAACTTAGAAATGATCATGGACACAGAAAAGTCCTTCTATAGGAGGAGATCAGCCATAATGTCACTGGTAAGTGTTGTGCTTTCATCACAATGCACGTTGGAATCTAGTCTATCATGGAACAGTGAGATGAAGATAGAAAGAAAATACACAAACACTTCCTGACAGAAACAAAAATAGAACCAGTGTCCCTGTATGTCAGTGTTATGTTCTATGTGAATCAATCCCCAGTAGAATTTGTGAGGTTGTCAGGTTCAGTTCTATGTTACAGTCCTGTGGTCCTGATGCAGGAGATTAATCTCCCAATAGAAGTGGAGAACTCAACTAATTCAATCAAAGTCCATATATGACTTCTATCAGTGATCAAAAGGAACTAACTAACTTTAATAATTTCAAAAATTCCTCAAAAATTTAAAAATCTAAATTTCTCAAAACTGTGAACAAACTTTGTAGACATTTGATATCACAAACAAGAAACATAAAAAATTTAAACGAATCTGACAAGAAGTTTTGGAGGAGACTGTTGAAATCTAGACATTGGTGACCTTGAGGTTGACCCTTCAAGGTCAGTCAAGGTCAAAGGTCATGGACCCAAATGAAAGTCCATATATCACTTCCTATTAGTGCTCAATACTAACTATATTGATATCTTTAACCATTCCCATGTTATAAGCATCAAAATATGGGCCTTTAAAAGTAAAGGCAAATTTTGATATTTCAAAAATTCATTCAAAAATCTGAATTTCCCAAAACTGTGAACAAACTTTGTACATATTGTCCCAAGGAAGCTACATAAAGAATGTGAACTGAATCCCAGACACAGGTAGGGAGTGAATGATGCGTACACACACACACACACACACACACACACACACACACACACACTAAACACTACATCTACTTCAAGCTTTTTTCTGTTTCCATGTGAATTATAACAGAGTCCAGTGAAATCCAGTGAGTTTCCAGACGTTACAGGGTTAATTAAACGACACCACTGCACAAACACTGTTTCTTTAGCGTCCTGGCACCGGCTCCATAAACCACAGGAATGACTCTATCTATATACTGTACATTATGTGAGTCCGTTCAGTTTCCTGTGTGTGACAGCGCTGCTCTGTAACCCCTCTGTACTTCACCTTCGACGCTGCCAGACTGTGTTAAAACCATCACCGAGGTGTTTAACACTGGAGTTTCCTGTTTAAAACACACGCCTAATGAAACTGACAAACCCGCTGGAATGAAATAATGAACATAACTTCAATTAAACCTAAGAGCCAGTCAATATCTGCCCCCAGCGGTCGAATTAAAATGTCATGAAATCATTCGAGGTCTGTGGAGAATGAAGAATACCATCTCTGGAGATTTGTTGACTTTTCCTCTGACCCCAACAGAAAACTATTCTTTTTGGCTTTTGGCGAAATTTCATGACAGCAAATTAGAAGGAGAGAGGTGAACATTTCGCACAAACACTCGCGTTCCATTGGGGATGACCTGCAATAAATCATCCGTTCATTTAACTTTATTGAAACATCATCAGGTCAGAGTTGTAATTATTTAGGTAATGATGAAATGTTGAACCTGATGTCATACTTTTCAGCGTTAGTTGGCTGTTCTTACTGTTCACGGTACCGTGCTAATACGCTAACATGGGAAAGCTTGGTAGAAATCTGAAAACAGCATATTATTATATTAACCCTTTAAGCGCTAAAGTGGCAATATTGCGACAAGTGACATAACTGACTGAAACAGACCATAGCTTACTTATATTTTTTATACATTCTGTATATTCTTTAAAACTGGACGAACAAGTTTAGTTCAATCCCATATTGTGATAATAAAGTGTATTTTTATGCTTTTCTGCCTCTGGCGCGTGTTCCAACATGTATCACATCATCTGGTGATGATCATCGACTCAATAAAACATTTCTGAGGTCAGCTGTCACAGAAGCCGCCGTTGGATTGAGAGTAGCACGAAATGCATCATGGGATATTTACCAGCCAAGTCTACATGAGTCACCAACCAGTGCATCCTTGGTTTAAGCTAGAACAACAGAAGAACAACATCCGGGAATTCCATGCGATCTTAGTTTGTGTGAACTTTTAAATGGAGCAGAACTTGGGCCATGATTGATGATGTTTCACGAGACCAGAACATGTATTGAGAAAGACACTTTTGACTTTCTACTAACGTTTAGGTTCACCTATTTTAAGGATAAGATGACAAAAAAACAAAAACAAACAAAACTTCCATGTAAATATGTTCAAAGTCCAATTTTACTCAAAGTTACGCAATCCAATATGGCCAGTGCAAATGAGATGAGTAAATTTACCCCATCATTAACTTTGAGTCATACCCCATATTTTCCTCATTTACAGTATGAATTTATCTCTCACCACTTCCAAGACACAGCTTTTTGAAACCTTGCTATTAAAATTGAGTATTTTTTAAATAAACTCCGGTGCCTAAAGGGTTACCATGGCTGTAGGGTTCACATTATCAAAGACATGAGTGAATCTGCTGTGTTCATGAGTCCAGAGCCAATGGGATTTAATGTAAAACAATGTGAAAAACACTGGTTAGGCCTCTGCTTTGTGTAATACAAATGAGCTGGATCTGAGCCTTGTGGTGGAGCATAAAACAAATGTCAAATGTGTTTCAAACCAGTATTTCATGTGCTGACAAACTGGACTGAAGTCATGCAGACGGCACAATGAGCTGCAGCTCCACGGAGCATCGCATGTGATTCTTATGCAACAATGAATTCCTAAGTGTTGTGTCTTTCATGTCTGTTACAACCTCTAATTTAATTTTAACTATAGCAATAAGTGGAAGTCGGAGCTCTAATCCAGTGTGTTCAATATCCACTAATCTGTGTTCACTTTTCTGTTGGTCAACACCATGTGAGGATCTGTAAATCTTATGAGGACGCCTACGTTGTCTGGAAACAAAAAACACCACTGTTCAACAAATGAGGAAAACCAACAGCATCTGTAAAGCGAAAACCGATCAGAGAGCCCGTTTGCATCCACCGTAAAACTCCGATTGTTATCTGATTTATGGAGTTGTCAGATTATTTAAGTGACCATGTAAACAGTATAATCTGATTATGAGAAATCAGATTAACACACCTGGATTCTTCCCCAATACTCTGATGTCTATGTGCGTGTATACAGGTTCATCTGATTTATTTGGCTCTTTTACATCTACGCATGTGTAAAAATAATTAAAATCATAGAAAACAGAAGTTACAAAGTCAACATGAGCGGAAGACAACAACGGGAAGTTTGATTCTACCATCACTATATACGTATGTACTCTGAAAGAAATCCGATAATGGACTGAAACATCTAAACCAGAGTTTTTCTATGATTGGATTTCTTAAGTGCATGTAAACGTGTCAGATCTGAATATAACAGCGTTAACAGTTCATTTGGGAACAGCCACAAAAGTAAAACTGGGTCTTTAAGGGTTAATTAATTGAATCAGTCATTAGTTACGCAGCGACGTCATTCACATCTGGTAAATTTTGTCATTTTAGAGGATTTGGAGGGAAAAAAGCAACAAAAATCACCCGATACCCACCGCTCTATTTCACCAACAGTTAAAGAACATGAAAGCCGAAGTCTAGTGTAAATGCAGCAGTCTGACTATCCATCTATTCTCTTTACCTTTCTTCTGAAGCTGTGCCCTCTCCTTCTGCCTCAGGTCCGTTTCCCGGCCGAGCGCCTTGGTTTGTCGCTCCAGTTCGCTTCGCAGCACGGCGATTCGCAGCTGCATGCACTCCCGCTCTTTTTTCTGCAGGGAGGGAAGAAAAACGCACAGATATGGAGAAAGAAAACAAAGAAAGGGGGACAAAAGAAAATATTTAATACACAGAGAAGCACTGCAATATTATCTGTTTATTGCTCTTTATAAGGACGTCCCAATTTCTACCGGCCGTCTCAAAAACAACCGTGTTTTCACATGTTTATCCCCCGTCGCATCGGCTGCACACACCTACTGTCAATAACACCCAATCCACTGTCAACAAATATGACAAGGAAGACGGAGAACAGCTGAGCTATTCATAACATCTTACTGAGTCCTGAGATCAGGATAACTGCTGATAACGGCCAGTAATGAGCCCACGCCATGGGAATAACTGGCTGTGAGTTGTAAGAAGCACTGGAAAGGAGCAAACATCTGCTAAGATAAGATGTGAGCAGATGAGGCCAATTACAGAACAGGAACAGGCTGAAATTATTTAATAAAGCCATCAACACATACACGATATGGACAAAAGTATGTGGACACGTTGACTTCATTTGTTTCTTTTTTTAACAGGGGTCTGGGATACAAAACACTAATGATAAATGTCATAATATAGTTTTATATTGGGATAAATATCATTGCATTGGTTAGTTTGGTTTAAATTGTTATCTTTGCTTCCAAAATGCCTCAGAGATGGTTTTTACTTAATTTCTCTTAACACTGATTTTTTGTTTTGTTTTCTAAATCGACTATGATTTTAAATGTTCTACCTCGAAATTTCTAAATAATTTTTCATGCTCTGACTGTAAATAATAATTTTCTACCACAACTAACCATCTACTTTCTTCACATCTCACTAAAGGGGAAAAAAAACAAAAAACTTTAAACTTTAAGGAAATATTGATGTTTTTTTCTCAAATCATCATGAACAGGACATCTTACAGCTGTAGACATGATGTGTCCCAATACTTTTGTCCGTATAGTTTATAAACAATCAATATTTCCTTAAAGTTTAACTATTTAAAATCATAGATCATATAGTCATGGATAAAAAAAAATCAATGTTGAGAGTAAAGTAAGTAAAAACCATCTCTGAGGCATTTTGGAATTCAACGTGTCCACATACTTTTGTCCATATAGTGTAATTTCAAAAGGAATGTATGGTATTTATTAGAACAAGGATGATAATGGAGAACACCGGGGAGTAGCATTCCATTCCATTCAATTCAATTCAATACTTTGTCACTGTATAAAATAACACAACGAGATTGAACATTGAACGAGAGGCAAAAATACTGTGATAATTACGACAGATACTAGACTTTGAATGGGAAGGTCATTGTAATAAATGAAAATGATAAGAGAACATGCTTGTTGCACTAATAACATTTGTACACTGAGGTATTTGTAAAGATCATTTTATACAGATACTGTTCTTTGGTATGTTGTAATTTTAATCATATTTTAATTTCAGCTGCACAATTAATCAAACTGCAGTCTAAACTACGAAAATCAGCCGGTGTGATCAAATTATGGAAAAAGGCTGACTTACAGGACTACGCATTAGTCTTAGGTTTATTGTTTTAGCAAGATTATAATGACGATACATGTACATTGCTGACTTTAGAACTGTAATAAACAGCATTAGAAACAGAAATAGATTTCAGAGAAAAAATTATGAGTATTATAGAATTTTCACGGATCATCTGGACATTTAAAAAAAAAAAAAATTAAAGTCAGGCCAAGTGTGAAGAAACACTTTGGATGTTTTGCATGAAGCTTAGTTTAATAAACCACAAGACTCTTTAAAAAAAAAAAAAAAAAAAAAAGGTTCAGACCCTTGACTCAAGACGGTTCAGGATGTTTTAAACGCTGACAATATCTAAATTTAATTATTAGAGGTTTTGCTTGTCTCATATTCAATGTCTGAATGAGACAAATTGACATTATTCCTCTGACCATCTTTCTTGCTTAACAAATACTGATAATAAAGTTTGCTCTTGTTTTATATTATCTGTGAATGTGTTTCTCCAGTCATATATGACAGACAGCTTTAGCACAGACAGAGTTCCGTTTGATCTTCAGTCCATGTAGCCACAAAACAATAGCATTAAACTATAAATCATGCCGAGTGTCCAAAGCCTTGTGTATCTTAAATCTCATCAATGGTTTTATGATGTGAATCCACAGAAAAGCTGCAAGCAAGTTAGGATTTGTGTACAACTGCACAGTCACTCAAAGAGCATAAAAAAACTTGTTCACAGCCAAACAAAGACACTCTGTACTCGGTTAAGTCGACTTTCACTTGATAAAGATACCCGCAATACACAGAATCGCACTGAAACACACAATCCTCTAATCCGAGTGCGGGACCACAATAAAGTCCATCAACTCCAGATGAGTGTCTGTCGTCGTCTCCATCTTCCCACAGCTTTGTACTGGCGTCTCTTTCAGCAGATACTCCCTGACCGGCAGCAACAACAGACTCAAGGTCATTTTTCAACATGGTGCCCTCTCCACGGGGCTCCTTTGTCAGGATTCATGTCTTTATCTGGCACAGAGGAAGCCTGTCGTGGGTCCAATTGGTAATGGGTAACAGCGCTAGCGGTTCGTGACTGTTTAGACGAGGATGTGCAGGATATGAAGGAGAGGTGAACAGATATATAGAGAAACAAGGGAAGTTGTAACCCTTTAAGCACCAAAGTGGCAATAATGAAATAAGCAACATAACTGAATAAAACAGACCATAACTCCAGATAGAATTGACAAACCTTGTTACCACATCCCACCAATAGGTGGCGGACATGTGCCCCTTCAATCCTAACACCATTTCAGGGCATGTTTCTATTCAAAATGACAAAGAAAATCCAGTTTAAAGGCGTGGTCCTGAGCTGGTTTAGTAAGTAAGTAAAGTTTAGTTAGTTTTAGTTTGGATAGATAAGGACAGATTTGACTACTCTGCTACTTGGATAAAGATTCTAAAGATACTAAAACTTACTGCACTTTACTTTCTACTAATGCTTCATTTGATTTATTTTAAGGATAAGATGACAAAAAAATGCCAACACAACTGCCATGTAAATATGTTTAAAATCCAATTTTACTAAAAGTTACACAATCCAATATGGCCACCGCCCTGTGACGTCACAATATGCAAATTAGATGAGTATGTTTACTCCCATCATAAACTGTGGATCATGCCCAATATTTTTGTCATTTACAGTATGACTTTATCTCTAACGACTTCCAAGATCCTGCCTTTTGAAATCTTGATATCAAAATTATATGTTTTTGAAAAAAAAAACTCTGGCACCTAAAATTAATATAGAGCATGGGTGTTAAACATATAGCCGTGAGAGGAATTTGTCAAATGTAAATGTAAAAATTACACAGAAGTCATTAACATTCAAGGCTGCCACTGAGTTCAAAGTTCATCTATTTGCACTTAAATGTCATTTTGTACCTTCTCATACTGAACATTACAGTTTTATTTTGACACGATACAGTTATTATGTATGTATTGTGTTGTTTATAATTTCACCTTGTATATAGTCTATATTACCTGTATATATACTTTATGTATTGTACACATTTCTTTCATCTATAGTATAGAGTTGGGTTTCAGTATATTTTAGTATTTCTTTGTAATTTTGTACATTGTCAATATTTTTTTGGTAAAATTTGTGTGATATTTTTAGAGCGTCTTTTTGCACTTTAAGTGTTTGCTGCTAAACTGATTTTCATTGTTCCTGTAACAACGACAATAAAGTTTTATTCTATTCTGTTTCAGGTTTTTTCACAGACATCTTTTTTTTATACTTCTAATTTATTATATGTAATATTTGCTCTTGTTTCCATTTTTATTGTGTGTCATGCTGCTGCTGCTGCACTGAAATTCTCCAGTTTGGGATAAATAAAGTACATTTATCTATTTAAATACTGTATTTTTCAGTTCCAAACACCTTCTATACTAAATGTTTTGTGCATTTGTAGATCCACTGTGATCTTTAAATTTTAATGCATGTGTAAATGATAAACTGAGGCAGAATATTGTTAAAATGCACCTATTTTTCAGGTTGTTCACATTTGTTCAGATTATTCACTGATTTCTTTAAGGACAGTTTGTGAATGTAAATATTGTTATAATCCAATTTTACTTTTTTGCACTAAAACAAAATGACAAATTTAGAGTTGACATCATTTATAGGTTATTATGCTATAGTTTCATTGATCTGGGGCAGTTGAGATCATTGTGGGTGGAATGTGGAACCTGAACTAAAATGAGTTTGACACGCCTGACATACAGTAGAGGGTAAAAGAGATTAAATAAATGCTGTTTATGGCTTTTGCAGAGGAGGGAAAAAAATGCAGAAGGCCTTGTAATTCATCCTGAGATTTGCTGTCTGAGCCATCTCTCACATGCAGATTGCAATCGTGTTTTTCCTCATCCACGGCTTGGATGAGGAAAAACACAGATATGCTTCTTCGTCAAGACTTCTGAGGGCTTTGTGGCAAAACAGTGAGGGGCATCGGCATCAGGGAAAACACTGATAGCGCCTCCATCTCTCCGCCGAGTCGCACCCTGATGCTTGCATGTTAACCACCACCGGCTTTGGCACGAATGATCCTCCTCCACTTTCACTTGAGCGGGGAATGGAACCCGCCAGCAGGGCCCGTCTGAGTCGGACCGAACATCAAACAGCAGTGGGTCAGCTGAGTAAATAAGCAGCAGGCGTGGGGGGAGCGTGTTCTAACCCGGCAGATTAATGGCAGAGTGTGGGTGAGAGGGTGAAAGGGCTGAGGTTGGTGGCCTCCACTCCGTCCTCTTTGATCCACAGTCGCTCCGACGTGAACAGAAGGACAGCAGAGCTCTCCAAAGGCAGAAAGAAAAAGCCTCAGAAGAGCCGCACAATGCGCCACTCACTTCAAGCATCCAAGCTGCTGGGCTTTTACAGAAAAGGTAGAAGACCAGGATTATGTGATTTATTAGCTGATGTGAGCTCTGAAAAGGGTTTTGAAGAATGTTCTGCAGAGGGGGAAATATCAGAGACAGCTTCTTAAAAAGGATCCATTGTGGCAGAAGAATGTTTTTGTGTAAAGTCTACAGAAGGCCTGAGTGGGGCTGATTAACCCTTTATGGACCATTGTGTCTCTGGCGCCACATTTTCACATATGCCATTGTTCAAATCATCGTAACTCCTGAACACTATTGACAAAATCCAAACAGCATCTGAAAGCTGAGATTGGGAGCTTTCTATTGCTACATAACACATTACAGTACAGGCCTGCGTTGGCTGAAGGCGGAGGGGTGGAAGAATTGTATTACTTTTAGCAGCGTTTTAATGATGTTTTAGCTGTGTTTTTGCGAGGAATTCTAGTAAATAATGCATATAATAGTGATAGTGCTGTTTTAGAGTGGTCTACTAGTGTGCTTTGCTGTATTTGTGTCAGGATTTGCTGGGTCATTTTTTCCTTTTTTCAATGTTCTTATCCATATTTTTCCGGTTTGTATAGTTCATTGATGGTTGTATTTTGAGCTGTAAATATTATATAAACATATGTATATACATGTGTAAATATACAGGCAGAGAGCTAGCCAGGGCAGAAAGAGATGCAGTGTCTGAAAAAGGAGCAGATCATGGATGTTTTTCTCAGTGAAATGAAAGGCTCTGTCTACAACTAGACAGAAAGTGAACAGAGGCTAAAAATGACTAGAACTAACTAAAAATAAGAAGCTGGAACATGGACACAGAATGATCTGGACAAACTAAAATGTTTGAGCATATGTAAAACAGTTGAAAGTTTATTTCTATTATCTCATAAAGTTTAGTTATTACATATAATAATGATAATTAATGGCCAGACATTGAAAGTTAAGTTCTTCCTGAAAAACCAACAAAAAAGATATTTTATGATACTTTTACTGCAAAACCAACATAAAGAAATCTATCCACCCTCTTTTAATGGTAGCCCTTAAAGGGTTAAATAGGTAGTGTGATGAAAAAAACATCCATATCAAAGGCTGAACATGGACAGTGGACGGAGGATGTGATGGAAAGTAACAGCTGCAGCAGCTGTGTGAGGAGGCAGGTCAAACACTCACCCCCAAAGCCTAAATATGAGCCATCAATGAAAAGGCACATACACGACTACCGCTGATAAAAAAAAAAAAAACCCTCGATGGACAAGACACATCTGAGCTTCTAAAGCAGGGCCATCAAACATGTGGCCCAAGAGCCAAAACCGGCCCGCCAAAAGGTTCTAATCCGGCCCGTGCAAAAATGACAATGAAGATATTAATAGTCAGTGGTGTCGAACTGGTCTCAGTTCAGGTTCCACATACAGACCAATATGATCTAAAGTAAAATAACAGCATAATAACCTATAAATAATGACTCCAAATTTTCTTCTTGGTTTAATGTAAAAAAAAAAAAAAAAAATAGTAGATTATCCTATAAATAATGACAACTCCAAATTTTTTTGTCTTTGTTTTAGTGTAAAAAAATAACATTAACTAATGAAAACATTCACATTAACCAACTATCCTTTAACAGTAAAATGTGAATAACCTGAAATGTTTAAAGAAAATTAACTTTAACAATACTCTGCCTATAATTCCATAATTTAATGTTGTTGGTTTTCTTTTTTTTGGAGTTGTCATTATTTTCAGTTATTATTTTACTGATCTGATTCACTTCAGATCATAATGTGCTGAAAGTGGAACCTGAAAGAAAACGAGTTTGACATCCCTGACGTAACCCATTGAATCCCACGCCCAGGAAGTCAAGTGTACCTGGAGGACGAAAACACCAAAGTGTCACTGCCTCGGGCTTTTCAACCAGCAGAGGAGGCGCGACGCTTTGAAGGGAATATTTACCATAAACACAATGTCAAACCTGGGATCAGCGCTGGGTTTTCACAGCTGCATGGCTGCCACTTCCAAAAATGTTAAATATGCCTTTTTGCTTTTGCTCTGGACCCTGGTCCATGATATGACAGGAGATAGAAACATAAACAATGGATTTCAGTCCAAGCTTTGTCATTTAGGAGGCGAGGAGTCGTGTTTTTTCCCCCCACTTCTGAGTTGAGCCATCAAAACAACATGTTACACGATGTGCCTGGAAGATATGATCATTTCTCACATTTCTTTACATTACAATTACAACTGGGGATCTGGCATTAAATCCTGTTAAGTATTTTGCACAATACAGTCTGTCCATGCTTATTATTAAGGTGTAAGCTAATAAGTGTGCAATCGCTGATCACAGCAATTACTTCTCTTTGCTTTTAACGTTCTTTGAAAACATCACATCACAAATCCCATACGTTTAGGATTTCTCCAAACATGAAATTTATTAAAGCCTAAGCTGACGAAACAATTCGATTGAGTGCGACTCGAGAAAAGAAAATAAACTTTCTGGCCACTCTTACAGAGTTAAACTCCATGAACAGCAGGAATACATGAGTGTTCTGAGTTGAAGACAATGTGTTATTAACCATCCAGCTGAATCTGAATGATAAAAATATGTGGAATATGTGAAGTTAGATTTGAAAATCATGTAAAATTAAGATGCATTTGCTGATCTGAAACTCTGAGGGCCTGTTCACAGAAGGCAGCAGTAAAGTATATTCTATCCACCTTAAAAATGATCAGTATCTGTTCAAGTTTATACTGTCTTTAATGGACAGTAGGGTCCACAAGTATTTGGACAGATACAAATTCCGTAATTTACAAGGTACAGAAATGAGATGTTCAGTGGCCGAGTCATTTTCCAGTTCCTGAAGACCAAACAAAGGGCACAAACGCCCACATATGAATAGTCAGGTCTGGAAAAGCATCTCCAGGGGGAAACTGGTCCGCGTGTTCCAGACCACAGGTATTAGAACAATCCTCACGTTTAAAACCATCTTGGAACAGGTTTAAATGGTTGTAATTCCTAAATGGTTAATGCAATATTTTGGTTAAACCCCTTGAATTAAAACTGAAAGTCCACGCTTTCAGTCACATCCTTATTGGTTCATTTCAGATCCACTATGATGGGGAACAGAGGAAACACTACAACATCTGTGTCACTGTCCAAATATTTATGGACCTGACTGACACCAAGCTGAGATTATACCATCAGCCTGTTTACAGGAAATGGATTCAGATACAAGGTAAAGGCACAAAAGACATGCAGACTTTTCATGACTAATGTACTTACAGCTACAATGCTAAGTTTTGGCAAACTGGATATAAGGCATCATACAAGAGAGGTGCAGCATCTCTACTACACTATACGGAAAAAAGTATTGGGACACATCATGTCTACAGCTGTAAGATGCCCTGTTCGTGCCGATTTGAGATATAAACATCAATATTTCCTTAAAGTTTAATGGGGGATTTTTCTTCCTCAGTGAGATGTGAAGGAAGTAGATGGTTAGTTGTGGTAGAAAATTATTATTTACAGTCAAAGCACAAAAAATATTTTAGAAAATTCAAGGTAGAACATTTAAAATCATAGTCATGGATAAAAAAAAACAAAAAAAAACAATGTTGAGAGAAATTAAGTAAAAACCATCTCTGAGGCATTTTGGAAGCAAAGATAACAATTTAAACCAAACTAACCAATGCACAGATATTCATCACAATAAAAAACTATATTATGACATCTGTCATTATTGTTTTGTATCCCAGACCCCTGTTAGAAAAGAAACACCTGAAATCAAACTGTCCCAATACTTTTGTCCATATAGTGCATGTCAAATAACACTAATGTAATTTTAAATTCTTTCCTTATTTGTACAAGTTTTTCTATTTATGCAAGTTAACAACTGTATGCCATCTTTCTGTGTTATTTGCAACCATAACTTTGCTGTTTTATGTGTGGTTGTTTTTACAACGTGAGGGGTTAAAGGAGGGAAAACAGCTCAGCCTTTCACAATTCAATACTAGACATGAAGCGGCTCTAGTTTCTCACATGTAGAATGTGTTTAGACACAAATCTTCATGTTAATTTATTGTTGGGATGTAGAACCGTGCTCACCCGCTCTGTGCAGGCTGCCGTCGTCCTCAGTTTTTCCTCGATCTCCTTTCCGATCCTCTGCACCGTCACTTGGGTCTGTTTAATGGCTCTCTGGGCCGTGTGAAGCCTTCAGAAGGACAAGGACAAAAAGTCAGCATCCAGAACAGTGTTTGTAATCACACACTAGACCACAAGAGCAACACTGTGATTAAAACTAGGCCTCTGAGAGGCCACTAAATTTACTGGTCGAATAAAAAATTGAATGTTGTGACTCCACCTGCATTTCATTTCATTTCCCTTGGATGTTTACAGGGACTGTTTGGAGGGCATCACAGAAGTCATGATTGTCCCCATGTGGACACTTATTGTACAGTGGGTTTGTTTTGTTTTCTAATTTAACACGGGATGATCTTTATTGTTCTGCGTTGACTGAGGAGCCTCCAACACTATAAAACTTAATGACAAGTTCTGATATCAAACAAAGCACAAAAAGGATATTGAGAACTTTACGAAGTTCCTCGGTACCACAAACCACAAATATCACCAAAGGTTTCATTTTGTTTTTCTAATAATCTAACCACAGATGAAATACGGTGTGGACGACCTGAATCCATCAATTTGGGACGTGAGGACAAACCTCAAAGGGACGACTAATTACAGCTGTGAAGATGGAGGTCTGTTTCCAAATGCTGCATCAGTGTCATCATGGAAATATGAAACAGAAGAGTACGGACACTAATTACAAGCATGAGTATTATTTTGGCCATCAGTCATGGCGGGAATTAACTTCCAGGCGGCGCTTCCTTCAAGTCCAGAACCCACAGAAAAAGACACAGAACTGTCCTTGAGACCTCCCAGGACAACGATCCAACACTGTGACGACAAGAGAGGTCACCTCAATGGGTTCGATTACTTTGTAGTTTTGACAAGTACAGAATGGTCTAATTTACTGGTTTTATTTCTATCCGTTGTGTTCACCAGTCTACTCCTATACATTTATAGAAAATATCCAATAGTTAAAGTGTTTTAGATGTGGCAGCTGTGGTGAGTGGTGAGCTTAGATGAAAATTATAAAACATTTACTGAGGACATGAGCTGCTCTACTGAAGTGCCAAATACAGGTGTCCATAAAGTCGCTTTATAATGTAACACATTTATTACAAAAGAATATGAATAGAAAAATCTGTGGAAATTATTACAAAATGAAAAGTACATATTTAAGTGTTTTTGCCTCATTTAATACACCTTTATGTGGGCACCGTTAGTTGCACGAAGAACATCTACACGGTACTGGATTTGTTTCCATGCTGTCTGTATTATAACCTCATCAATGGTGTCAATGGCATCAGTGATCTTTGGCTTCAGATCGTTGATGTCCCATATCTTTGTTTCATAAACCATATCTTTAACATAACCCCATAGAAAGAAATCCAGGGGAGTGATATCTGGTAAACAAGATGTCCAGGGAATTGGACCATCCCTTCCAATCCACTGGTCTGTAAATGTTTGATTTAGGAACCCACCATCATGCAGTCCCCAATGTGGGGACGTACCATCTACCTGGAAAATGATGGTTGATTGAAGGTCATCCAGTTGTGGTGACACATATTCAGTCAAAAGATCAAAGGTAAACATTTGCAGTAATTGATCTCTCGTTACAGAAAAATGGACCAATAATTCGGCTGCGCATGATCCCACAATGTAATTAAAAACTTTGATAACCACTGAGTACATAAAACAAATCTGATGAACATATCTATCAATTGCTTTTGTAATAAATGTGTTTAATTGTAAAAAGACTTTGTGGACATCATGTATTATTACTGTTACAGAGAGGTACAGATTGACCAGCCGCTCACTGGAACAGGCCGGTGTTGAGTCTGATCAGCGACCAATTGATCAGTTTCAGAAATGAACCTGTCACAGTTTATGGAATTTTACATCACGCAGTAACCGGTCTGTAAATTAAATTAAAAAATGGTTTAAAGCAACCAGTTATTTTTAACTTTGATAACTACTGAGTACATAGAACAAATCTGATTAACATATCTCATCAATTGCTTTTGTAATAAATGTGTTTCATTTTAAAGAGTCTTTGTGGACACCCTGTATCGGGGTACAGTGTGTTTGCGATACGAGCAAAGCTTTAAGGTGGAGTTCAAGAAACAAACAGAAACTACAGGCTGTGATTACAGCAGACAAAAAGAGGGGGATGTGGTTGGGTCATAAGGGTGATGAGAAGAGGGTTTTCCTCTGGTATGCACTTGCATTAAGTCTTCAAGAAATTGACTCTTCAGTGGGTTTAGTGTAAGAGGCTCTTTTAAACTGGCTTCCAGCTTGGAGGGATAATTTTACAAATCCCAGTGGCTTCTTTGTTATGAAACTCACACAGTCACCTCTGGTTATTATTGCCTCTTTCTGGCAACTAGGTCAGAAAAAGATTTTATGACTATGTAAATACAGAGTCCTGCGGAAAAAGGCATTTCATATTTTCTGCTTGTGTTTTTTTTCATCTACCTGAGGTGACAGCGATACCACTCGGAGATAGTCTTTTGGAACATCAGGGCAAATCTGTTTTGACAGCTTCAACTGTTTAGGTCACTGCGATGGGAGAATCCGATAGGGCCTCTTCCCCAGGTGAAAAGAGTTATCTCCCCTCCTTTTCACGCATGTCTGCCCTCTTATCATTTCCTGTGACTTGGCCTAACGCCTGCCCGTCAAGCCCTATCGCGGCCCACGGACCACGGTACGGAGCAACATCCTCGCCGTGGCAACAGTTTTATCGTTGTTCGGGCAACTGTCCAGAGATCGGTTTGTCACGAGTCGTGAAAACTTTTCTGAGGCATGAGAGGTACCCAAGAGTTACGCCACAAGGGATTTGCAGGAAGTTATGACTGAGGCCGAGCACTCAACCATTGATGTCGATAACATCAGAAAAACAATAACATTTACTCCTTTGACTGTGGCCCTCCAGCCTGCAGGGGTGTTGGAAAAAACTGGTGCTGCTGAAGCTTCCAGATCCCTCGATAAACAGAAGGTATCTTTTAATAGGGGCTTTTACGTGGACATAAAATAAGAAAGTTAAAGTGTTAAATGTTTTAAAGAACTTTTCTTTTAGATGGAGGACAGCAGATCTGGCAGCTTCTCCACCCCACATCTTCTGTTTTCTGTTCATTTACCTTTTCTGATGGTCTTTAAATAAATATTTACAACCGTTTACATGTTTTGTTGTGGTCCAGCATCTGCAATCAGCGCTGAATAACGATCAGCTCTGCAGATGTGCCATCTGGCTTACAGAGATAAGGAAAAGAAGAGGCATGGGTGCCGAAGACGACGCCACAGAGGAAAACAACTACAACTTGGTAAATTAGGCCTTTGTAATGCTGCTGCTTGATCCAGTGGTTTTGGAAGAGACACTGCAAACTCCTTTCACAATAAAACAGATTGTATCATCTCCACAATCAAATGAAAACTTTAGTCTTATTTGCATGCATTCCTTCAATTCTTCACACATATTACAGACAATGTGATGGTCTGAAAAGTACTTTATGATTTTAAAACCTTGATACTTGGTAGAGAAGAGAATGGAAAGGAGAAAGGAAAAGACATTTAAGGACAAAAACAAAAATCAAACAGGAAGTGAAGTATTTAAGCTTCTTGTGGAGAGGGAGAGGGTCGCCCTGTTTTCAGGAAAAGTGACAGAAATAATTGCGGAAAAGAATGACAATGGGCAAAAATTAATTAATAGTCTTTCATTTACCAGATGAATACCATAGTTGCATTCCTTTGGCAAAACACTATAATAATTACATTAAACATTATGTGGTTTGGCCACTTTTTCAGGGATTCATCACATGTGAGTGTGCCTGATGCACTTGTCAAACAGACCTGGGTCAGAGGAAACAACCATGAGCAGAAATGGATGTACTGAATTCAGTTCCACCCACTCCACCGTCTGGGGTGAACAGAGAAGTCAAAGTACAGATTCTGACAACAAATTAAGGATATGGTCCCACTCTTACACCTCTCTGCCAAGGATAAAAACAACAGAAGACATGAATAATACCTGGAATCTATGCACTTCACATTCTGGCCTTTTGTTTTCCATGGGGAGGGCGGCTGCAGATCTGTTTACATGTGTATATTGGTTGTGATTGCACCTTGTTGCACCATGAATTTCCAGAAATAAATAAACAAAATTCTGCATTTATGTCCAAAAAATGATCAAACACAACCACTTGCATTGTCTCAACTTTCAGTACATGGAATGAAAGATAAGACTGTGTTCATCCTTTAGTTCTCCATCCTCCAAACTGATGTTGTTTACTATAAGCAGTGTTTACATGACAACTACAACAAAGACACACAAAGAGATCTGAGAAGAGGTTTTTGCTTCAAAATGACCTCAAGGGTTCACAAACACTGCAGATAAGTTGACACTGACACTAAGATCACTGCCCTTGATTCCCATAAAATACGTGGGAAACCTCAATATATCATTTAAAAGATTTACAGGGTCAAAACTACTGTCTTTAATCAAGATGCGAAATATCTGAAAAAGAGGAAGCTTTGGTAGTTTAGGTTGAGGTGTTATTTCAAAGGCAGAGTGAGTAACTGCTGTATTAAAAGATTAGAATGTAGGTTTGAAGAGAATGTAATGTGAAATAGAAAGTCTGACCCAAAAAAAAAAAAAAAAATAGGGCCAGTCAAGTGTTGAGTGGAAAGGAGCCAAACCAGGATTACAGTTACAGGTCCAGAGCCTAAATAGAAAAAATAATCTTCCTTAAAGAATGTGCATGGGAGCTTTAGTTCAGTCCAAGTCCACTCCAGAGGTGTGAAATGAAAACAAGAGCATCCAAATCCATACGACCGAATCTTCACGGAGATTTAAAGGCTAAGCCTAAGGTCCAGCTCCGTCCAACAGGTGAGCAGGCCCCGGACGCTGCCTGCAGGAAAGCATTATCACTTCAACAACCCAGGGGCATGAGAACCTCACACGGAGCTTCACCACTGCAGAGCTTCTGTTGACGCTCACTGTACCATATGTACATGAACGCCTCACACAGCAGCAGACACCAGCAACTCAGGGAACATGAGCAACACATGGCTCTGATCACAGAGGTGAAAGAACAAAGTTTACCCTTTGGGCTCCATGAGGTTGAGATGTGTCCTGAGAATGATGTACACCATGTGACACGGGCAACTGTTGACCAATCAGCACGCACAGTGGTCTGGTTATGACTTAGTCTGACTCACAGGATGCAGCCTGATTCAGATCGTTCAATAAGGCAGGTCATCTTTTTTCTTTGTGCCGTTTTAACGCCAGGACTCGCCTCCCCATGTGCAAATGTTCCACCAAAACAAGTTCCCCACTGCATTCTTTGCAAAGTCACGGTTGTTGCATCTCTGGCTTTGTGTGGTCCAAGATGACTGTGATTGGCTCAAGAAACGCAAAGGAGCCAGGGAGTTTATTCATCTAATCCAGAATGATAATGGATTCAGACGGATTTTTGTCCAGCGCTGGCACGGAAAACATAAAAACAAAGCAGAGGATGGAGATACGTCTGCATATGTACTTCTACTCATTACTGATATTGGAGCATGTTAAAATGTAATGTTGCTGAATATTTTCGCTAATAGGTAATACACGTCCCAATATTACATTATTAATGAAGCATTGAGGTTGTTCAGATACTCTCTAGCCAAATAAATCACATCCTACAGATGTAAGGGAACATACTTCTTTGCTACAGACTTTTCTGGACGAGAGTTCTTTAAAAGTGGGGGTCTGACATTACTCACAAAATTGAAATTGCATGTTTAGTTCATCAATGAGCAGCTTTGTTTTGCATTTCTGTTTCGTAAACACTGTAATAATGCAGATCCAAAATTATGCAGAAATGCAGCGCTTTTAGGCAAACAACAAAAACATGTTACAGCACCTAAGTCCTCTGCAATCCTAGGAATAACCCTGCAATGTGATGCTTTTTCCATACATCGTTTGGTTGTAGTTGTAACTATAAACACACTTTGGTGTCTAAAAGTAAGTATATGCCTCTTCAGAGTCTGAAAGCTCTAAGTATGAACCCAGGAGACACTTAAGTACTTCTACTTACTCAGCACTTCAAGCACATCAGGCCATAAAAGGAAGCCATTCTTAACTGTCAGTGCACACCGACTCTTCGTCTCATTTTTTTGTGTTAATATAAGATCCAGCTCAATCAGGTGATGACAATAACGCAACTTTTTAGGTCTACTTTAGAGAAAATAACAGCTGTATCATCTTCGTCATCCGGGAGAGGCCCGGGTCTCAATCTCTGTGAACGTCTCCGTGGAAGACACCGGGGCTTGTTGATTGATGATCTGTAGCCTCAGTCTTCATCTCTCTGTCTGAGACATGTTGTCTTTTGTAGACCACATCACTGTGTTCCTCACACGGCCGAGGAGCGTCGTTAACCGGAGCCAAGCCGAAAAGCACAATGTGAATCTGCTGACAAATTACCGTCATTAATCAAGATCAGTGGATCCTCAGCAAAAGCAGCTCTCGTAGTTTTCCATTAAAGCTCTGCACTAAGAAATGTGCTTAGCCGAGCCAAGGCAGAGTGGAAGAAGTTGGGTGAGAGTATCTGACACTGTGGGTGTCCCTTGTGGATCAGAGTTTCTGGACATAAAATAGAGCAAATCCTCTGGAACAATAAGATGTAGACAAACAAATGAGGACACTATTATTTAGCTCAAAACATGATGGATAAACCAGTGGATACTGACCACTACAGATGTTTATATGAATGTCTTATACCATTTTTAATGAATGCTATCCCAGCTTGTAACAACAACAAAAGCCGATATTTACAAGACACACAATTTTACAAGCAGACCTCCACAAAGTTACCGCAATCTGGAAACAGCTGAGCTCTGTAGGTCAGAGACTAAGAGGTATATGGTTCTGTAGCACGGGGGGGTGGGAGGATAATCCCTGTTGGAGAGTACAATATCTGATGAATCATTCTACAGCACATGATCATAAACCATAAGCATATGAGCCCACTGAGCTGAGGAAAAAAACCTCTGAAGGGGTGAGGAGCTGCAGACTGAACAAAGTGAGGGAAGAAGGGGATGGATGTAAATGTGGTGAACGCCACAGGGTCTCAGACGATGTGGGTGAAGGCTGTGAAGCAACAGCACGACTCGTAAAAGTTACAATTTTAAGTGGAGTTTCGCTTTTGTAAGCTGCAGGGGAGGAAACAGTGCCCTCCCATATAAAAATACACCACTTTTAGACTGTACTCTCTTCACACTTTAAAGCCGGTGACACATAAAGACCCTGTTTAATTACTCCAAAAGCAAAGTTGTGGAAACCTTCATAATGCTTCTAATGACAGGATCCTTAAACTATTCTGGACATTTCTATCCTAAAACCTCCTGATATGCACGTATTTGGACACAAATGCAGGGTAATTATGATGTTTCCTGTGTGTTTCCCTCGGGGGAAGCCCTGCTTCAGGCTCAAAGTGGTGTTTACACTGTACAACACTTAAATAGAAAAGTAGCACAACAAGCCTGTTTGTCAATAGATGCCAGGACTGAATGATGTCGGCTCAAGTATGCGTTTCCATCCTAGGATTTCCCTCCTTTACACTAACTCACTCAGCACTCTGTCGCCTTCGTGTGGTGTAAATACGTACTGCAACAAACGGCCATTATTAAGTATTTTACATCTAATGAAGTTGAAAATACTCAGTCTGATCCTGGCCTGATGGGAGGGTGATTTAAGTCTGATGGACTTCTTAGAATGAATGGATATTTTTTGCTTGTGTCCAGGATTAAACTACATTCAGGTTCTGTTCTGAAAGGTAGACTTTACACTGAATTGGGTTAGTTGGCTTTCCTGTGACGCCATCTGCTGGACAAGAAATACTCCAAACATATGTACAACATACAGACATGCCTGCAGGAGAAACTCTGAAAACCATTTCTCTGTTGAAATAACTCTGTTCCATTGAGTAAAAAAAAAAAAAAAAAACAACAAAACAATAGAGTGGTTAAAGGTTTTCATTTGTGGTCCAGATGAACTTACATATTTACCGTCTCATCTCCAATCCAATAATATACTATCAAACTAAGGCAAAAGGTGCTTATAAATCAAATAAAATGCTAACATTGTTTAAAAACTCTTCTAGACTCTAAAGGAGATTCGAGGGAAAATGCTGCTGGACTGTATAGATGCAATAAATTAAAACCCAAACACCAAACTACATCTTTACGATGCTTTGATTGGGTGTAACGCTGCTACATGGCATCATCTTACCTGAGCAAAGAGAAGACGCTGTAGGAGTTCCGAACTGAACTCTGGTCGACCTGAAGCTGACTGTTTTTCTTCCGTTCCGACTGATCCTGCAAAAGCCACATGGCAGCGTTTTAGTCCAAAAGTGAAACGGCGTCCAAATAAAGCCAATGAGATTAGGACGAGGTATTCTGTTATCGTGTAGAAGCTCTGGAGATGGACGGAGGCTGTACCTTATGATCAAAGTCAGCTGCATAGTAGCCATCGTTCAATCCAAATATGATCTCATTTGGATTCCTGGATCGAATCTGTGGACAAAGACAGACAGTAAAGGCTCATTGTAGAGACAGAACAAAGGACAGCGGGCATCTGGACGAATGACGCCGTGGGCTCCGTCTGATGGCTTTAAAAACAACCTCATGCACCGAGACAAGATCACAACAACACTTAAAGTAGATGTTAAAGTGTTTAGATTCAGTTTTGAATGAACAGGTTACAGCAGACGTTATTCACTGATGTATGAGCAACTTCCCTCGGTGTTAAACTCATAACAACTGGTTATTTCACAGCAAAACACTGTATACAATATGTGGACAAAAGTATGTGGATTCAGGTGTTTCTTTTCTAACAGAGGTCTGGGATACAAAACAACAATACATTTTTTCCACCTTCCACTTATAAAATCGAACTCAGGGTTCATTTTAGCAGTGACGAGTGCAGACGTGTGACGTTAATTTCACTTCAAGTCTCTTTCTCTTTGCTTTCGTCCTTACTCACAGTCCAGAACTTTTACACTCTCTGACATTAGAATTAGATTTACCAGACAACCGGAGTGTGTGATATGACAATATATAGAGAAAAATATTTATTGGTTCATATTATGCTCTATTTTTTTTTTTATCTTTACAGCAATATTTCTTATAGTTTTCCATATAGTTACCCAATCCAATGTCATGTAAAATCAATGCGGAGAGCATCAAATCTAACTCCAAGATCTAATAATTTCATTTTTTATGCGCGCCATCTTTTCCAAATTTTCATACACAGATTTAATAGATGTCAATCTACACCGCACCTGAATCCTCTGAGAACCAGGGAAAACCCAGTCCTGTCATTTTATATGCACTGGTTTCATCCACATGACATGGATGCAGAAAATATGCACCAAAGCAACACAAAGACATGTGGAGGAGAGAGAAAATAACACGGACCTGGGTTGTTCTGAATAGGATCTGTTTGAAAGGAAGCTAAAAATAACTGTGCTTTAGACCATTTCTTAATTTAATTTACAGACCAGTTACTGTGTGTCATATATGACATTAGTGTGACGTAAAACTCCATAAACTGTGACAGGTTCATTTCTGAGACTGATCGATTGGTCGCTGATCAGACTCAACACCGGCCTGTTCCAGAGAGTGGTAAATCAATCTGTACCTCTCTGTAACAGTAATAATACAGGGCGCCCACAAAGTTTCTTTACAATTTAAAACTTTGCAAATAGAATAAATTTTAATGGCTCTTTTAAGGTGTTTAAGGTACTAAATGCAGATTTGTAAATTCAAGACTTTTAAGACAGCACTGGAACCCGGCAGGTAGACGGTGCACCACCACATTGGGTTCTGCATGTTGGTGGGTTCTAAATCAAACACTTATTGGAAGGGATGGTCCAATTCCCTGGACACCTCGTTCACCAGATATCACTCCCCTGGATTTTGTTCTGGGGGGTTATGTTAAAGATATCGTGTATCAAACAAAAATACGGGACATCAACGACCTGAAGCCAAAGATCACTGATGCCATTGACACCATTGATGAGTTTATGATACAGCCAAAATGAAAACAAATCCAGTACCGTGTGGATGTGCTTCATGTAACTAATGGTGTCCATACAGAGGTGGATTAAATGAGGCAAAAAAACTTCAATGTCTACTTTTCATTTTGTAATAATTTCTTTTTTGTTTTTTTTGTTTTTTTGATTTGTCTATACATTTGCTTTTGTAATAAATCTGTTAAATTGTAAAGAGACTTTATGGACACCCTGTACACTAATACAACAGTGGTTTACCTGCTGTCCTGTGTATCTGAGGCCATCCAGGTTGACTTTCCATTCTATGAGGAGCTGATACTGCTCGTCCTGTCCTCCCCAGATCCGCACCACAAAGCAAGACACCGAGGTGTCCAAAAGGTCCGGCAGCATGCCAAAGTCCAGGCTCCGCCACGTCGGATTCTGGTTCACATACAAACACATGTGAGGATTAGCAGTGACTCGACAAGGACAACATCATACACAAACACCTGATGGGACTGACGAGTATTAGAGCTGCTTTAGCACTGATTAAAAGTCAAACATGTAGCACAGTGGGTTTTTCTGACTTTATGCTCAATCAAGTAATTTTCTTGTAATTTTCTTTATTTATTAGGATCCTGTAGGATGCTACTCAAGCTCATAACTTTAAATACATATAAAAAGATAGAAAATATTGCATTTCATACAAAACTTGGTATACATACACAATATGGACAAAAGTATTGGGACACATCATGTCTACAGCTGTTAAATGTCCTGTTCGTGGTGATCTGAGATAAAAACATCAATATTTCCTTAAAGTTTAATGGGAGATTTTTCTTCCTCAGTGAGATGTGAAGACAGTAGATGGTTAGTTGTGATCGAAAATTATTATTTACAGTCAGAGCAGAAAATGGAAGAAAAAAAAATCAGTGTTGAGAGAAATTAAGTAAAAACCATCTCTGAAGCATTTTGGAAACAAAGACAACAATTTAAACCAAACTAAACAATGTAATGATATTTCTCCAAATATAAAACTATTTTATGACATTTGTCATTACTGTTTCGTATCCCAGACCCCTGTTAGAAAAGAAACACGCAAATTCAACGAGTCTACATACTTTTGTCCATATAGTGTATATTTTCTGCTACTTTAATTATATTTGCACGGAGCAACTGTAACACACAGTAATTTCCCCTGGGATTACTAAAGTATTCAGATTCTCAAAACATACTGTAAACCAATAGTAAAAGTACTACAAAGACAACGTATCAGAGCTGTGTAGACTCCCTTAACCACTGTAAAATACTGGAATGACCAGACTGATTGCTAATATAACATAATTGTCTGTCCTTGAACTTCTACAATGTACTGCAGCCATTTACATTATTCAATTATGTACCATTTCCCTCAAGGAAATGTCAGTTTCAAGGTCAGGCACTAGGGGAATGTCAAAAGCAGAAGAAAAATCTACCCAGTTGGGGAGGGTGAAAACAGAACTAGTGAGAGTCGATGGAGGAAGCAGACGGGATGGCAGTTAGAATGAAAACAGGAAGAGAAACAGGAAACGTTTCCATAGACGGACACAGTGCGAATGCCAGCGAGGATGTTAAAGTGAAAAGGAGGAAGCCTGGTTGAGAGATGACAGGAGTCATGACTCCTGCAGTGCATTATGCAGTCTGCCTGTCGAGGTTCTGAATACGATGCCTGGAAAGCAGCTTAGGTCAGCTCATGACTCGGCACCAGGCCCGACAGTAATGGCTTGCTATCCTTGGCTGCCTCTGTAGAGCAGGCTTTGCTCAGAGCAGCATCTGCAATGCAATTAATAGTGGAAACAGCCAAAAATCACGTAGTAGTACAGCTGGGTCACTTCCACACCCCTTTGAAGCTCACAGACCAAGAGAGAGGGATGCACGTGGGAAAAGAAAATGTCAGACATGATTTACGTTGAAGCATGCCTGACATTTTATTCAAAGAGGCATGCTTCTCTGCAAGAAGTTTAAGAAAAGCAACGGTGACATAACAGAAAAGGTGACTGGCAAGGAGCCCGCGAGACGCAACGCAGGCTTTGGCATCGGTGGAATACAGGAAGTGTGTCTTTATTACAACAGTTCACATGTTGAATCAGGTGTTAACACTGTGAACAGCACACGGCCAGAAGTGGAAACTCTGACCCAAAACACACATGCAGAGTTTAAGGGTTACGAGTAAGAACACTTACCAGTGAGTCCCGAATGACTTCACTCTTGTAAAAATCTAAAAAGACATGAAAGAAATTAGTGTGATGTTCAGATACTTTAACTTCCTCCCAGGTTTCCGTACATAGATGCCATCTGATACAAATACATGTTTATATACAGGAGTAGAAAAAAGTTTGTAGACTCCCTTAAAATTTTACACTCACCTCAAATATTATCATGAAATATTTGCAGATAAAATGTTTTTTGTGTTTCAAACGGTGTGGCTACATCAGACAGACACAAACAAATGCAAATGATTTTTGGTTTATTATTAACAAGAAAAAAATCTAACTAAATATGTGGCAATTTCAACATGTCATGCCCTGGATGTGTTCCAAGGGGCATTATCTTCAATTCAATAATCTGTATTTGTTCCCAAAGGTTAATTTAAAAGTAGATGTAAGCTGCATGATTACACAATACTTTTGTACAACCCAAGAAATCTTTGAAAATAAAGTAAAAAAGGAAATGATGTTACATATAATTCATAATAAGAACAACTATGTACAATAAATATCATGTGAACGTATGGATATAGTGAATAAAGTGGATAAAGTGCAGGCAGGATATGAAAGAATATAAACATGAGTTGTGCATTAATTGAAAATTTTATATTCACAATTCTTATTATCTTGCTGAAACATTCAGTTTTGACCTCGATGGAACTGAGCATGTGCAGAAGGGAGCATGTTGGTTTGGAGAGGGGAACAATACTTGACAGAGTTCAATGATTTGACTTCTTAATGCAATATATCACAAATGCACGGTGTCTCCAAACACATTTTCCCACCACTGTATATAATAGAAATAAATGGTTTTAACTGTTCACATGCGCAAACCAGTGACAAAATAAAGGAAAAGCCAACATAGGCCTAAAGATGAAACTAAACAGCTGCTGGTGAAAATGAATAATAGTGGCTAAATAAGTTTAGAGTAACAGTAAATGTTGTCATTTATGTTCTGACTATGTACTTATATTGTGCCCGCAATCTTGAAACAAAACTATATTCAAGACCAGAAAGACAGCCACATGTAGTGATGTTAAACGCTGTTAATATGCGGTGTAGGGGGTTCTTTAGCTCTAACCTCTAGATATGCGGTCTCCTATACACAGGTGGAGGGTGAAGTACGTGTCCAGCAGTGGTGAACCATTCTTGTTGACGATGTTTCTGGCTGCGATGCTCCGGAGGTGACGCAATCGCCTCTGTTTATTGGAAAAATACACAGAAAGAGATGAAGTGTAAGAGTGGGGATAGACAACAGACATGAGAGCTGCTGGATTCAGTTTCAGTCTGCTCATGTGATGGTTTTGCACATACTAATATCTTCAGGCTGTTTGACAGACACCGAATGCCAGAGACAGTAAAAGGAGATCCCCTATAGAGTGATCAATCGCGTACCACATTGTGTGTCCTATAATATAATACTCATGCACAGAAGCAACAAACCAGCAGTAACAGCAGCTCAAAAAACAGTGGCATGACATCTTCATGCTGGAATTAAGGAGCCACTTAACTTGTGAGGCATGGTCAGTCACGACAGTCACATGGGAAATGTTTAACATTTAGCTCTACAATTATTTATCACACAATGTGACAACACAACGCGACAACACAATAAAGCTATTATTTATAAGTATGTGACTTTCCAAGCAAACACTCAGAACATAAGTGAGCCTAACAGTGTATGAGTAATTTATAGATTTCTAAACCAATCTAGCAACATTTTAACGGGTTTCATGAATATTTGACGGTGGATAGGAAAGTAGTGGTGCTTAGGTGTGGTATAAGGGGGCACCGGGCAGCTCTGTTCATGCCTCAGGCGAAGGCGTTTCCATGACACAACTTAACCTGCAGTCATACTAGGACTGAATCTAAGTCATGGGATTCCCTCTAAGATTAAGGGCCTCAGAAACAAAACCACTGATTGTTCCAAAGGGACTTTTAACCCCCCTTAATATGTCAGTGTGCATTTCTGAATGGGCTGATGTGGACCACAGGCAGAGGAAAGTGGTTTTGAATGTATAGTATGAAACCTCTGTGGTAGGTCGGGCTCTCCAAAGTTACACTCCACCAAATGTCGAACCCTGAATACACACGACAAGTTCAAAGACCAAAGTTTGGATCAATATAAAGCTAACCACATGTATTAAAACTATAAAAGAAGTCTGATGGTGGTTCAGTATGTGGCACATTTATAAGTGGAACAAAATGATTAGCTGGTCACAAGTTTTCTGCATAACGTCTGTCAGGCATGAATCTACTACACTGTTTCTGTACAGATACGGCCGAGAATGAGGAATATCAACCCACTGGCTTATAATAGTCACAGAAAGGAATGAGTTTTCTTTCTCAAAAATGGAAACAAACCATGGCAAATTCATTTTTGATTCATGTGCGCATATGAGCCAGCTGGAAAAAAAATATACTGCAAAACATCCGAAGCTGCTGTTCCAAAAAAGAAAAAAAAACTATTTCTGCACTTTACGTCATTTTATTCTTATCATTTCTGACACAGTAATCTCAGCCTACACACTGGAGATTAGGAAAGTGTGCCTGTGATAAATAAGTGCTTTATAAACCAAAGCACAGAGGACTGAAACAGACTCTCCTTGTAGCCTCCCACACTGATTCATCTCCTCTTGATTCCACTGAAAAACACAGTTGAGCAACCCTACTTGAACACAGTTTTATTATCAGGGAAAATAAAGAATTAAATAAGGACATTTTATCAGTAAAAATCAAATTAGTCAGTCACAGTTCTATTTTAAGCATTCAGTTGATGCATGTTTGCATCAACTTTCAATTAGTGCAGCTGCTAATTATTTTGTCAATATAATGTTCATGCAAGAAGAACAGCCTGGGTCACAGCTTTATTACCGTTCTAATATCCATGTGGGAAGAGATTAATCCTGTGAAATGGCAAATGAAAATACACAAATAAATAATAACTACAAATAACTTCACTCATCACATGCACATTGCAATATCTGTCTCTAATGTGGCAGCACAGGACTTACAACTATTTTTATGGATAGATTTTATTTTTTTCTGATAATGTACACACGTATTTAGAGCTATATGTGGCTTCAATTTATCCTGAACAAAAATTAAATGTGTGTCATCTGTACATACTGGAATAATCTGTTTGCAATTAATGGACATCGATACTGACTTTAACACAGAAATGTTTATCTACAGCAGTTACACAGTTAGCAAAAGTACACAGATTACTGTGCTTAACCTACTCTAGTGCATGCATAAAATAGACATTTTCACAGATTTGCATAAGTATAAATTATATTAAGACACAAAATAGTTGTTTAAGTTGAAAAATGGATCATGTCAAGCAGATGATAGAAACAGCTTAGCAGTAACTCCCACAAGTGTTTGCAAAAAACAGTGTAACAGTTTGCAGCTTGTTTCAACTTCAGGAAACTATTATTCTGTAAAGTAACGTCATTTTAGCCCAGTGACTGTGTAAAAACCCACAGACTTCCTACTTCAGATGCTCTGTTTCTTGTTAATGTGATTAACATAAGTCAGGAAAACTGATCTAATAACCTACTGCTGCACTTCTTAAACTGTGATTCCGGGGATAAGATTAGGTATTGTGCAAAACTAGACAGAAGTTGGCTACTCAAGTTGCACAATAGTACTACGATTCTCATCCCAGTGGACCTATTTTGCACTACAAGAATATGCAGCTGCAGCACTAAATGCCAGGTGAGTTCACAGTGTTCACCTGCAGCATCTCATTAGTGGATAAATGTACTGTTTAACTGTCAACTCCTTCACAGCACTAGTCAATGAATGAATGGATGATATATGTAGTAGCACAGAGTCAGCTTGTGCAACGGCTCTTAGAGTAGATGAAATACGTTCATGGAATAGACTTGTTAGAGAAGGTCAACAAACCGGCTGTGTATTGGAATAAAACACAGGTTTGCAGACCGTGTCACCTGCGCACTGTGAAGTTAACGTTAGTGTTAGCAGCAGCATGGTAGCTAGCTTCGGTTTCAACAGCACTGTAACACTAGTAATACTGTCAAAATGCAAAAATATAATCATTAAAGCCGTACTCGTGGATGGTAAACATTAAGTTAACTAGTTGTTCATGTGTCAAAGTCTGTTATTTTGTGTAAGCTAGCTAACTGCAAGCTAGCCAATGCTAGGCTAACAGCTAACTAGCTAGTCTGACAGGCCTGCCGTGTTTCTCCAGGCAGCAGCTCAAACTGACGCTGAAGTGGCCTCCAACAAACACAAGTTTCCCCGAGTTGGTCTGGAAGCAGTTGGTGTAAACCTGAGCCCGGACACGTTGCATTTACCTGCTGAGATGTGAGCTCCACATGCAAGGCTCGAGAGGATGATGCTCCAGAGTTGGTGACAGAGGCGGCGGGGATGGCGAGAACCCGACCGGTGATGGAGTTCATCCTCCTGTCGGCATCCAGCGGGTCCCCCTCATTCAACGAAACAGTCCATGCCCGACACCCGGGATACCCAGTGGAAAGTTTACGGAGCTCCGGGCATCCAACGCAAACACATACACGGGGTTTTTGCAGCAGTTAAAGCGCTACGGCGACTGTCAGCTAACCGACGGGACGTAAACAAAGTACGGCTATTTTGCTACACTTGGTTCGGAAATCCGTCTCCGGGTGGGAGGTGCAACACTGTGGTTGATGATTGGCTAAAATGAATGCTAGTCATACATAGGTGGACCTATGTCTTTATATACACATTTTTATTAGTTAACTAAGCTGTCCGTCTTCCAGAAAGGGGCGGACGTTGGCTGAAAATCTGTCAAACCTGCAAAATACAAGGAAGTTACATCGCACAGCGTGACATGCAAGTGACAGTTACACATCCGGACGTTTTATCCCGCACACATTTCACTGGTCACACTAAGAGAAGCCCACATTGGATTGTTTTGACTTCACATTATCCTCTAACTTTTAGGCCAATTTTTTTAAAACACAAAAACAAATATAACACATTACTTTTGCCCAAGCACAACATTTAAGTAAAAATAGCATATAGCCTACTTATGTTTTACTTATGTATTTCCATTTTATGTTGCTTTACACTTCCACTCCAGTGCATTATAGGGGAAAATGCATTTTTAGTTTTTGCTCCACTAATTTTGTCTGACCGCTTCAGTTAATTTAAAGGGTTTTCCACCCCCCCTTCTCTGCAGATTTGCTGATCTGTGTGAAACTGAAGCATGAAATAGTTCTCTGTGTGGTGAGAAAATTGTCTTTTCTCAAAATCATAATAAACTATTTAATTATTTCACGGTGTTAATGCAAAAGGCATTGTCACAAAGCAGAAATCAGGGTTCATTTTCTCAGATTATGAAAATGTGGCCATTTAGACAAAAAAAAACATGATTTTTTTTGTAGAATATGATGGAATCAAGCTACCAACAGTACATAAAGTGTACACATATGACATCATATAATGGTAAAACACTTTTAATGCACAATGACTAATTTAAGTTGTAATTTAGTTCATTTTAACGATAATACTTAGATATTTTGACTTAAGTACAGCTGTGAATGCAGAACTTTTACTTGAGCTGCAGTGTTTTCACATTACATTAGTTGTACATTTACTTTAATTAAGGATCTGAGTACATCTTCCAAAGCTGCAAGGAAGTAGCTTCAGATTAAAGTTTATTCTATACATTACTATTGCAAATAACATGTATTTACAATAGCCCTAACTGTATATTATCCATTTCTGTCACTTAAAGCACAGTCACACTGAACACCCTATATTTGTTTCATGTAACTGTGTTTGTGAAGTTGGATTTCCTTATTCAACACATCCGTGCAAAGTATTAAATAACCACCAGAGAGCAGCACCAGCAACAGAAAGTAGTTCTACTGGTTCCAAAAGTTCAATGGACTTCAGATAACCTCACATATTGTTTTCTATTTGAAGAAAAAAAAACATCATATATATAAGTTGCTTTTTAAGGTCAGTTGTGCAGAAAACCAGCTTCTTAAAATGACTGATGATCATGAAATAAATGTTATTTATCCCCAAATGCATGGTCAATTGTCCTTTAGCTCAAACGAAATTAAAACAAGCCCATTATTTGCACAATATTCATGCTCATAAGAGGAAATATACACAGTCAAATGAGTCAAGGCAGGCAAACACTGAATGTCTATAGTGTTTATGTCTTCCACCTCTAAACCAGGGCCCCCAGTGAGTCTAAGTTCTGTCCAATCATCAAGGAGCTTTTTCCCAGTTTGTCCAGTCACACAGTGAAGAAAAACACCAACTGGTAAAACATGTGCAGCATCTTAATGTAGATGCCAAAGGACCTATGTCTCTGTGGGAAAACAGCAACTATAGCTCATGTCTGATGGTCAAGTTTCCTTCATTTTCAAGTTTTCTCACTTTTCTTTGGCCTGTGTCGGAGCCAAACTTTGTCCAGTCACTGCTATAAATACTACCACAGATCTAAAACTTTCCAAAGATGTAGAAAATGCAAGAGCGTCTTTATTTTTAATGTGTGTTACATTACATAAAAACAAAAGACCAAGAAAACTGTTGCAGCTGTGAAATCATGGACATTTAGGTGAGTGTTCAGTGTCGATGAAGAAAAAAACTCTTGTCTGTTTACCTAAAAGGGGTTATTGTTGGATAATTAAGGTACAAATGCGATATATAGAAAGAGTGAAGATGCATAATTGCTTATATATTCCAAATTATGACAGACAAGTGAATGACAAGACACAGGACAAACATGTTCTTCTGAAAATATACAAAAGTTTAATTTAAATATTGGAACAGATCGACAGGTCTCACTGTGTTTATTTCTTCCAAATTCATTGCACAGGGATTAAAACGTTCTCAATAATAAGTCACAACAGTGACATGTGACGACCCCCATCATTTACTGCCCACTTCAGCTCGTCATTTCAATGATTCCGTCGATAGATCGTGAAAACATTTCATATTTTATATTTAGTACGACTGATACCCTCAAACATGACATGATCCTGTTATCAAGGCATTTACCCACTGAAATCCCATCCTGTACACACTCACATGAACTGTACATCACAGATTTGGATTTTCACCTACAGAGCTTCTCCTTCTCCTTCTTCTTCCCTCTCGACTGCAGCTCAAATGTACACAACACTTGGAAGATACAAGACACTCATGTAGTTTCACTGCATAGACAAACCAAACCTTTATCCGAGGCAGGGACGTTGAACCGAGGAGAAAAATCTCACATCAAAAGGCTTTTTTTTTTTTTTAGAACAAATACCTCAGCAGTTAATCAGCAGTACAAAAAGTGCATCAGATCAAAGAAACAAGCACTTGGGCCTTTTCCTCTGTACAGAATACAATTAATACTTTATGGCATTAATACAATCACAGGCAGACATGCACGGTGCATTCACCCTATAATATTCCTCCACTTTTAGCTCTCGCACAGTAGAAATATTTGCACATTGAGGGGAAAAAAACAGGTCTTTGGCTCAATTAACCTTTGGGCTTCATATCCCAGTAATAAAGTGGTATCTTCCATTTGCATTGTTTGTGCGTTCAGCATATAATATCTTAAAGAGCTTAGGGTGAATTACATAAATGCAGCGAAAGGAAACATTGGCACTAGCATGGCACCTTCCAGCCCCATCTAGTGGATACGAGCACAAACTGCAGTGATACCACAGTCCAACTTAGATGCCTCAACTGAATAAAACATGGAAATAAAGAACCAGCAAAGGCACAGTTTTGGACTGGAGCTCCAGTGTAACCAGTCTGTTGGTCCAACAAATATTTAACCTGTTCATTATCCCTCAGAACTTGCAGTTTCTCGACAGTGTTATGTGTGTAAGAGCAAAGGTTTCCTCTGCAAACACATGTAGAGTTTGCAGTCTGTAGATATTCCAAGCCGGGTATAAAGCCTGGACCTGGAAGGGGAGGGAAGACGCTGCTGTGGTCCTCCAGGTTCAGAGCCTCCACGGAGCTCCTCCTTCTTTCACTGGATGAACAGGACGTCGCTTTCTTTCAGGCCGAAGCGGGTCTTGTACTTGTCGAAAAGGCACTGGAGAGACCTGACGTACATGGCGTGATATAAGTCTACCGTCTCCTCAGTGGGATCCTCGATCTTCGGCACTGTGATCGGTTCTCCAACTAGAAACAGACGATGAAGACACAGTTCAACCACACAAATGCACAATTCAGCTGTTAAGAATGTTTACAGCAAAGCATTAATACACCCATGTCCTTCTGATAACCTGTTTGTTGTCAGTCTCCTTTTGGGTTATTTATTTTCCTGAACATACATTAGACTGACTCACCTATTGTGGTTGGATTACCATAATAATAATAATAATAATAATAATAATAATAATAATAATAATAATAATAATAATAATAATCATGAATATAATGATGAATTATATGAAACGTGGTAAAGAACTATCAGTGGGCTTGTTTACCCTTTTTATTTGACTTAAGTGTAAAAAAATAAGTGTTAAAATGAGAAGGAAAAGCCTGCAAACATATAAAATGAATTAACTGCAACTGACGTTTAGTCATTCTCTGAAATTCTGCACAAATTTGTAGAATCCAACACACTTTGGACTCTATCCGATGTCTGTGCATATGTACATGTACAATAACCCAGAGTAACCCACAAGTGTCCATATATGGACACTATCTAAAGGTAAAGATGAGCAAACAACGTCTCAGAACAGAACGGCTTCAGCTCCAGAAATCAGTGAAATCAGCAGAACCAGGCAAACAGCAGGCGTTTGAGCTGCACCAGGACAAAGGTCTGGACAGAACCAAGGTCTGGACAGGACCAAGGTCTGGACAGGACCAAGGTCTGGACAGGACAGAGGTCTGAACAGGTCTAAGGTCTGGACAGGACAAAGGTCTGGACAGGACTAAGGTCTGGACAGGACTAAGGTCTGGACAGGTCTAAGGTCTGGACAGGATATGTCTGGCCTCGGACTCACCTATCGTGGTGATTGGATTCCCATAAGGCACGATTCCCCAGGTGTTACCGAAGAAAAGGCCACATCCATGGAAAAGGCACGGAGCGAAGCCCAAAATCTTCTGGAGCTTCTTCTGCAGAGCTCTCCAGTAGGTTCCCTCTTCGAAGATCACCTGTTTGTAGGCGTCGTTCTCCCCGAAGGAATAAACTGGAACCAGATCAGACCTGAGGAGACAAAACCACGAGGGTTTGAGGAGGCACAGGAAATGCACCGTCTTTATTCTGCTAAAACAAACTGTTTACACCATGATAGTTTCACTGTTTCATTTTCATATCCATAAATCCTCTGGTTTATGGCCTGTATCATGTTACCTTCTCCAAACAGCAAAAGGGTGGTGGTGTTTTTTTGTTTTTTTTTTGTTGCTTTACAGATGCAACGTGCTAATGGCCAAGGATTAGGTCTGGTTCCTGCTGAACTTCCAACTGAGTCACAAAGTCTCGTCTCAACAAGTGTAATGATTATGAAAGACCTGGAATAATAATGACGAAACCCTGGAGATTACCAAGCACCGACCAGTTCAGAAATAATACATTCAGATCAGCCTTTGGGACCTGGGGTTGTTTCTTTTACTTCATTAATAAGTGTAGTTTCTACTGCACACGCTCAGTGCTCTTCCGTTGGCTGAGGTGTAAAGTAACCGGGTCAGACCTAAGCTGTAGATGTGACCTCAATTCACTGTTAAGGCTCATTTCAGCTGGAATGAAGGAAGCTCTGCATGCCTACACGCCTTAAGCTCCTTTAGAGAAGGTTCACTAACTAAGAACCTACAACATGGGTGTCAAACATACGGCCCGCGGGCCAAAACCGGCCCGCCAAAGGGTCCAATACAGCCTGTGAGATGAATTTTGAAATGCAAAAATTACACTGATTCAGCTGAACCAGCATTAAACTCAGTCTGATCTGTAAGTTGTATTGTACATGTGTAAATAATAAACTGAGGCTGAATATTGGTAAAATTCCACCTATTTTCTTAATCATTTTCAGGTTGTTCATATATGTTCAAGTACAGTTTATAGATGTAAACATTTTCATTATGTAATTTCACTTTTTTCACTCTAAAACATAGAGAAAACTTTGAAGTTGGCATTATTTATAGGTTATTATCTGATTATTTATATTATTGTACTGGTCTGGTCCACTTTAGACCATATTAGGCTGTATGTGGAACCTGGACTATGACTGATATTATTGAAGGACTCTGGTTTGTTTGGGAACCAGGTCCTCTTGTGTTTCTAGTGCAGTTCATGGTGTGAATGAATCACAGCAGAGGCAACGCTGCAGGGAGCTCCAGTTTTCATTCAGAACAACAGAACACTTTTATACAGGGTTTGGCAAATGTCCCTCTCTATACAATCCAACGTCTTGTGACTAATCATCGATTAATCTTTCCATTGAGTCACTGCAGCGCTCGCTGATGTTTGTGTGAAACGTGTGGTTGTGTTTGGACGCTGTGGTCTGAACTCACCCTTTCTGAAGGGCCAGCCTCACGAACCCTTTACGGTTCTTTAACGTGACTGAATTCATGCCCGGTGCACAGTCCAGGGACTCTGCGGCCCCGCCCACGACGATGATGACGGCGTTTCCCGTCCCGTTACAGGACAGGAGGTAGTCGATGGAGTTCCTGTTGACGGGGCAGATACCTGAGGGTGAAAGGGTGAAGACAGAGGGTCAGGGCCAGGACTGAAGAAAAAAAGAACACAGGATTTACACTGCATGTGCATGGTGGTGTCAGGGCAAACATACGGCCTGTGGGCCAAAACCGGCCACCAAAGGGTCCAATCCGGCCCGTGGGACTCAAGGATCATTTTAGTTCAGGTTCCACATTCAGACCAATGGATGGGACAAGTAAAATAATAGCATAATAATATAGAAATGACAACAACTCCCAATTTTACTCTTTGTTTCAAGGTGAAAAAAGTAAAATTACATGATGAAAATGTTACAATTCCAAACTATCTTTTCAAAAAAATGTGAATAATTTAAACAAAGACAGTAATAATTAAAATCATTGTAGTTGAGGGACCACATACAGACCAACTGGAACACAAGTAGGTCTTGTTTTAGGGTAATAAAGTAAAATTACATGATTTTTTTTTTTTTTTTTACATTTACAAACCATTCTTGCACAAAAACATCAATAACCAGAACAGATATGAACAACATTAAACGAAGTAAGTGCAATGTTAACAATATTTCACCTGTTATTAAATGTTTTGTGTATTTGTAGATTCACTGTGATCTGTAAGTTCTAATGCACATGTGTAAATAATAAACTGAGGTTGAATTTTGTTAAAATTGCACTTCATTTTCATCAAATTTGCTCATGTTTGTTCGTGTGTAAACATTTTTGGAATGGAATTTTACTTTTCTCACTTCATCACACAGAGAAAACTTTGGAGTTGGCATTCTTTTAGGTTCTTCTCTTATTATTTGTGTTATTGTACTGGTCTGGTCCACTTTAGACTGTATGTGGAACCTACAGTCAAACACTAGCTGTAAATATTACTTCCCCGGTGAACAGAGTTACGTTCAAGTCATGCCGGTGGTCACGTAAGTGGCTAATACACAGCAGCTCAAAATACTAACCAGAAAGTACAGGGTCTAATGAGGTTCATGTGCTGCTGGTACAGTTCATGCAGTCATGGATTTTGAGGTTATTCAACTATAAAATGGTTCATTTTCTCATATTATTGCACATGCTGCCAAACCGAACCCATCCGACCCCGGACGTTGAACCTTTTCCTCTGTACACAATACAATTAATACTTTATGGCGTATGCACCGTGCATTCACCCCATAATATTCCTCCACTTTTAGCTCTCACACACTAGAAATATTTGCACATTGAGGGAAAAAATAGGTCTTCGGCTCAGTATCCCAGTAATGAAGTGGTATTTTCCGTTTGTATAATTGCATAATGTCTTAAAGAGTTTAGGGTGAATTAAATAATCGCATGAGTGACACACACCACATGCAAACATTATCAGGAAAAATGAAGAGTTAAGCGTCATGTTCTGACATAATCCTGCATATATTTGTGTTCAACACTGGTTGAACTAATCATGAATTATATGAAACATAGTGAAGAGCTATCAGTGGACTTTTTTACCCTTTTTATTTGACTTAGGTGTACTTAGGTGTACAAAATAAGTGTTAAAATGAGAAGGAAAAGCCTGCAAACATATAAAAATGAATTAACTGCAACTGCCATTTAGTCATTCTCTGAAATTCTGCACAAATCTGTAGAATCCAACACACTTTGGACTCTATCCAGTGTCTGTGCATTTGTACATGTGCAATAACCCAGAGTAACCCACAAGTGTCCATATAGACACTATCTAAAGGTAAAGATGAGCAAACAACGTCTCCGAACAGAACGGCTTCAGCTCCAGAAATCAGTGAAATCAGCAGAACCAGGCAAACAGCAGGCGTTTGAGCTGCACCAGGACAAAGGTCTGGAACCTGCAGATACAGCTATCATCAGCCTTATCAGGTGGTTCCAGAACTCCGTGTGCGACCCGGTGTCTGCTCACCTCCAGACATCAGGTAGTCTCGCAGGACGGGGAGGCGGAAGTTCCCGGCCAACGTGGCCAGTGACGGTTTGATGCCGGGGAATTTCTTGGAGAATCCCGTGGCCTCGGTCCCAAAGTTACAGAACGCACCGAAACAGAAGATCCCATGGGGGTGGTAGCCGAAGATATAGTTCCGACTGGGCAGCAGGTTGTGGGTTTTAATGAGCTGAGGGACAATGAAACAAAGAAGAGCAGTGTTAGGCTGATTTCCATATGAGGGACCTTCAGTGGGCTGGTCTAACGGAGGTCTGGAGGAGAACAGGACATGTGACTGCACACTTTACTTAAAAACACATTATAGTCGTCACCGTCCCCTGTACATCTGCACATTATGAATACTGGACTCACCTTTGTGTGTGTGTGTGTGTGTGTGTTTGTCTTTTTTACTTGAATGTTCTCATATTTATTTTTTTTTTATTCTTGACTGTTTTATAATTGATGTGTGTATTTTACTCGAGCACCTTACAGAACATAAAACCAAATTCCGTCGCCCTGTACAATGGTATTTTGCAATGACAATAATAATCTTTGAAAGTTAAACATGTCAGATGTGTGTTTTTGTAGAAATAGGACGACTTTATGACCCCGACATAAAAACTGTCATAAAATCATGACTGTGGGTACGACGTGCACGACTCAGCCTCATTTCAGCTCATCATCAAAAAACTGCAGACGTTTAACTGGATTCAGGTTGAGTTTATAAAAGCACAGTTTATGAGGAGATGAGGTTCAGTGTGTACACACAGAACACTGGTCAAACACAGCTGTTGTATAAGCACAGCAGCAAAGGAACAAACGGGGTCTCCATGGAGACAGAGGACTATACCTGGACCTGGACCTGCATCTAGACCTGGACCTAAACCTGGACCTGGACCTGGACTAAACACAGCTATTACATAAGCACATCAGCAAAGAAACAAAGGGGATCACCATGGAGACAGAGGACTACACCTGGACCTAGACCTGAACCTGGACCTAGACCCAGACCTGCACCTGGACCTGGACCTGGACCTGGACCTAGATCCAGACCTAGACCCAGACCTGCACCTGGACCTGGACCTGGACCTATACTTTTACATATTTATTTGTGCATTTTTTCATTAGTCTTATTTTACTTGTAAACGATTCTATTACGTTGATCATTTTTGATTCTTATTATTAATATTTTACGCTGTTTGTGCCAAATGGAGCCTGACTTGGTTTTATGATTGAGTCCAGCTGGCACCGAGGACCTGGGTGACAAAACAATGACCTCACTGAGGCCAACAGTGACACAGATCAATACGACGACCAAAGTCCGCGCGCAGACTTCAGTCCTTCCTCGTTTGTGCAGCAGATAAACTCATCAAGCCCAGAGCAAAGTGCACATGTTCCTTTTCCACCCAGGGACTTTTATTCATTCTGAGGTTACATTTTGTTTCACGTCTCATCCTGATTAAAAGTGGTGATTGAGTGAAAACCATGTGACCGCAGAGTGAGTCACTGTGGGTCTGACTGAGGAAACACGTCCACGTCTGACTCATGTCTCTGGTCTTGTGTTAAAGTACAAAAATACTGGAATGATGTAGTATTTCAAATACAAAAAGTTCTCAAAATGGAGCCTGAACTGGACCCGGTTCCTCTGCTTCTGGTCCTTCCTAGTGTCCGTGAACCTGATGTTTATCAGAAAAAAACTGTAGAACGTTACGGCTTAATGTGCTAGAAAAAATACTGTACAGCATTGGATTTGGGATAATAATAATTCCTATGTACTTGAATGTGTACAAATGGCAAATTAGAAAAATCTCTTATGAAGCCCCCTCAGTTGCGTTGTGGCATGGGATATTAACCCTTTAACCCCTGACGTGTCTGTGGTGATCGTTCCAAATGTTTGATTTATTTTAAATATTCATAAAAGTTCAATCGTTTGCTCAATAGGAAAAATTTCAAAATGTGCTGATAGAATAGACCTTGTTCTTTCCATAGACATCTGAGCATGCCCAGTGCACCCCCCACCGCCTGTGGAATGGGGGGTAAAATCCAGAGCAGTGAGTGAGACCGACACACTATAAAAATAGACGGTTTGGGCTTTTTTTTTTTACACTGTTTTCCTTGTTTTTTGTTTTTACTGTTGTTTACAGTGTTGTGGTGATTTTCCTTTACTTTTTTTTTTTTACTGTTTTTACTGAGTTTTGACCATGTAACTGCTTGTTGGAGTTCAACCAGGTGTCAAAAAGCAGCTGGACTGATTTAGAAAAAAAAGAGCCCAAAACAAAAACTACTGAGCCCAAATTCAAATCCTTGTTGTTGTTCAGTGTGTTCCAGTTCACAGGTCATGTTCAACATCCTAAATCTCTTACTGATGTACATTCTGAGTGCCTTATTTAGTCAAAACCCGTCAAACTTCAATTCCTCTCTGTTTCTGTTATTCCACCCTGTTTTGACCCTAAAACACACATCCAACCTTGACTCCTGCAGAGACAGTTTAGTCTACGTGTGGTTGAACCAACGCTGATAAGGTCTGATGGGTGTCGGCCTCTAAAGATGCAGCTGCAAATCCATGATACAAAACAACCTTATGGCTGCTGCGCTCCTATCAGCTCGGACAAAGTCTAAACCTGGCAGCCAAGAAAGGCTCCGTCACAATCAACACGGGACCAGGAACAGCATGGAGCCAACAGCTGATACCAATGCCCCTGATAACTTATCAAGGAATCGATGAACGAGGCCAATCACACACCGCTGAGCGTCTTCACTGTACAGCTACTCTGATTGGTTCTGTATTTACAACTCGGCCTCTGATCATTGGCTTCTGGGTTTTTTAAGGTTAAATAAGCTTCTGATAGAGTGACAAACAGAAGACAGTTCATGGAAGCTTTTAAATGTTCTGCTCCCACAACCTACAGAAGGAGATAAGACTGAAGGATCCGGTTTCATGAACCCTAAGATCAGACCTGGACCCGGCACTAGATCAGACCTGGACCCAGCGCTCGTCCATAAATGGGTCAAAATGACCCATGGTGAAATCATTGTGCTTTTATGACACTTTTGTCATTTTGTCATGTTAAAAATAATTATTTGTGTTATATTTTGGTCCAAAAAGAATTAATGATTTCATGTTTGAAATATTGTTAAAAAATTTTAAATATTATTTACTTTTTTTTTTTAGAAATATTTAGAAAATTTGCATAGCAAAGTATGTGGCATGTGTTCTATAGCAATAGAACATTGTCAACCTCCATTTAGTGAGTGAGTCCTTTGGTTTTGCTGTAGAATGAATCAAAGGTTCAGATGTAATTCTACTGTAAATGAATGTGGGTCATTTTGACCCACCTATGGAAGGTTGGGGTAGTAATACCAAACTACAATTTAATAAACTCTATAAAAGATAAGTTAAAAATTTACATGGAATGACATCAATAACATGTTTTTGGAAGAATACCTGGAATGTGAAATAATAACAACTTTTCATTACAAAGATATTGCAAGAAAACAACCTCACTGGGTCATTTTGACCCAATTAAATATATTCAGTCATTTTAAATGTTTAGGAAAAGGATAAATGCAGATATCGATGTTTTTCTAATTGATTGAATCGGGTTCTGCTTTGAGATGCTAAAGGAACATTGTTATTATACTTTTGTAGCGTTTAATTTATTGATAGTGTTTCATATATATGTTTTTAGTTTAGTGTCTGGTTTTAAAACTGAGTTTTACTGTGTTTTATGTACATTTGTAGTGTTGAAATATGGATGAAATCTCTTCTGCTGCTGCTGGACACTCTTGCAAAAAACAAGTCTTTTTTCCTGGTTAAATAAAGGTTAATAATAAAAAAACGTGTCCTTACTCTGATGGGGAAGTAGTCCCTGAAGTAGGTCCAGACCGTCCAATTCCTGACCCAGGACGAACGCCTGCCACCTGAGGAGAAGGTCACAGGTTCAGCATCACAACACAGGAAATACAGGACTCTAATAACTAATAGAACTGATAAGAGGGGGTCTTTGTGTTCTCGTGTACAAATGTTACTTTTAATTACTTAAAATGTTCCAGTTGGTCACATTTCCTGTCTTTCCTGGTGTTCCACAATCAAATAAAGACATAAAATTAACAAAAATCATCTAAAAATATAAAGCTGACTACTTAATATGTCTGTCACAAACTACCTTTTTATTAATTTAGCTTCAATCAAACACATCTGGATGCAAAACAAACCAATATACAGTAGTACAAATGAATCCTTCACAAAGTATATTATATTTTATATTTAAGGCTAAAAAAAAGTTTAATCTAAAGATATTTATGCAATGAGAAGCCAATGTGCATCAAACATCCACCGTTTAGCAGGTTCAGATCAGTGAAAGTTGAAATAAAAGCATCATAATCCACTTAAAATGGGTGAATTCATAAAGTGTGATGTAAATGGAACCTCTTTTTGGTGTGTTCCAGTCAAAGATGAGCCAAGCGGTGTACATGGCAGCGATCAGCCAACAGTCAGTGCAGAACATGTAGATCAACAGCACCGTGCAAGCCGCTCCTGCAGGAAGAAAATATTCAAAACATCAAATATTACAATTAAATCCCCTGAACTAACAAAGTCTATATGGCTAAAAACATATCGTCAACTCAGGGGAGACCAACGGCTCAAAGCAGGTGGAAGCAGCTCAGCATGGTGACCTCCTTATGGGACTAATGAGCCCACTCTGAGCCCCCCCACCAAACCCCCACATAAACACCACCCACCCAGGGCTAAGAAGCTGAAGACCCACTGCAGGACGGAGATGACCTGCAGATGTTTCTCCATCTTGGATCTGCAGGGCCAGAGGGCATCCGGCAGGTCCTGCAGGGCAGAGAGGATGCTGGAGCCGGTACCTGGAAACAACACACAAAGAAGAAGAGAAAAGACCACAGTTAATGAGGAAACACTTAGAGAAGCCAAAACCCATGTAGTCTGATACATGAGAGTGGGTGGAGACGCCTGTTTTTACTGAAAAACCCACTTTTTCTTCAGTTTTGTCTGTTTTGACACAAAGACATGAACATCCACCAACATCCACTGATGTAAATGTTTAATACCTGCTGATCCACCATTCCTATCAACATGTAAATACTGGTGTAAAAAGCAGTTTGTCACCTTCTCGTGGTCATCAGATAACAAATTTAACAAAAACTAAACACAAATGACTTCCTGCACATGTGAACCTGCAGAAACACTACCCATTTATTTAACCCTTAGAGGCATCAGTGGGTCAAAGTGACCCGCTGAGGTTGTTATATTTCAATATCTTTGTCATGAAAAGTTCATCTTCCAGGTGTTCCTCAAAAACAAATTTTAATTTAAAATTTTTAACTTACCTTTTATAGATTTTATTAAATTGTAGTTTTTGTATTGCTACCCTGAGCTTCCACAGGAGGGTCAAAATGACCTGCATTCATTTACAATAGAATTACATCTGAACCTATGATTCATTCTACAGCAAAACCAAAGGACTCACCCACTACATGGA
>JAPQRQ010000007.1:32237530-32253308 GCA_037367365.1 Apogon talboti
CCCCCTCAGAGTAAACCATTGATCCACTTCTACATGTGTTTATAAACAGACCGTCCACTGTCGACCCCACGTTTTGTTTTTAACAGACTTTCAGGCATTGAATCATGGGAAATTTGAGTTTTTAGTAACATTCACATAAAGTTCCACCACTGTTCCATATGAGGCGTCTACTACACAAACCTGCCTTTGTTTTAAAGGGAACATTTAATGAGTTTCATTAAGTGAAACAGGTCAACGGATGATTTTAGTATTAATAAATGTGTTTATTCTGTTTATTTATATTTATCAGCTCTAGAATATTCACACACATGAAAGGAAATAAAGATGACAAAAAGACTTTTAAAGATTTGAAGAAAATAGAGACATTCCAGTTCATTTTGAGTCAGATTTAAACTAAAATAGTCTTAAATGTGTTTTTGTTACTTTTATTTTCTATATTTTCTCATTTTAAGGCCCTTTAAGGTCTGTCAGTATCCAGACTTATTCAAGACAAGTGCGTTTATTTACTCCACAGGCACATTTTCAGCTTTAATACAAGACAATTTGGTTATTTTCAATAATATTTGACTTCTGAGACTCTTTTCCTAAGTGATTTATTATCATTTCTGACAATATTATCTTCTGAATTTTGCATTTTTCAGTGTAAATCAAGTATTTTTTTGTATTTAATTCACTGGTCATGTAGATGTTCATGAAATAAAAAAAAAAGGAAAAAAGAACATTTTACCAGAATCATTGACATGTATTAATCGTATTAGTGTTCAAACAGTTATTACACATTGTAAATCCGTAGATTATGTTTAGGTCTTGAACTAAAAGAATAAACTGACTCATCAAACTAAATGTGTAAAAAGGAAAAGCTGTTGTTGTGCTGCTGTCGTTTCCTTCACACCATCAGCTCAGATTCATTGGTCTGATTTGATTCTTCAGGATTATTCTGTAACAGTAACGTGGTTGAGCAGAATTAAACACGTGTGATTATGGATCTGATCAGACGTTTTACAACGTGAGCTCAGAGTGAACGGTCGTATTAGAATTAGGCAACAAGTGGTACATTTATAAGAAAACAACACTACAATTTAGAATTTACAGTGTATCAAAAATTCACCGAAAGTGACTCTAATTTACGGTCATAACTGTAGGAGGTAATACTTGGAGGAAAAGACTCAATTTTTAGATTTGAGTCTTAAATTTAGGAGAAAAAAATACTGATACAGGCTCTCTCTGGACCCGGTTCAGGACTCAGTTCTATACTGGGTTCAGGGCTCTTTCAGGACTCTTTCTGGACCTGGTTCAGGACCTTTCTGGAACCAGTTCAGGACTCAGTTCTGTACTTGACTCATGACTCAGTTTAGGACTCATATCAGGACTCATTCTGGACTCATTCTGGACTCATTCTGGACCCGGCCCAGGACCCTGTTTTAAACCAATCCCATTTGTGCGTCCTTCCTTTCATCTGTGAACCCACTGTTTTGTTCTTTAATTCTCTGCTCTCCAGACTCCACTGACCTCCATCATCTCTGCTTTCATTCTTTTCTACAGGTGGATGCATGTTTGGGTTCTGGTGGAGAACATTCATCTGCAGGTTCCAGGTGCCTCTGCTGTCCTGCCTCGTCCTCCTCCATGTCCAGACTCATGTTTGCTCCTCTCATCTCCAAACCCATGGAGGGCCGTGGTCTGCTGAGGTTCCATGGGAGCTGCTGATGCTGGATTAGAGACGGTGGGAACTGGAGGACACTGGTCCCCTTTAGACTCACATTGACTCTTTGTCTGGGACTTAACGTGGCGTAGAGTCAGATGATGCTGCGAATGACTCCCAAGTAAAGTGAAGGAAACTCATCACGTCTCCAGGGCAAATTTGTCCAAACGGGAAAAATGTTTGATGAATTTTAGAGGGTTTTTGGTAGTTCGTGGAAATGGCATAAATGTATTTTATTATTATTCTGTTCATCATGAATCAGACCTTAACCCTAGAACTATTTTTGTAGTGACTTCCAAATGATTTTCACTCAACATTTAACCTTTCTTTAGTGATTTATCACCATTTATCATAATACTATCCTCTGTAGGTATTTTCCTGTATTTAATTCACTGATCATGTAGATGTTGATAAAAGCTCAGAGTAAATCCAAAGGTTATTTTATCAAAACAGAAAAAACTGAAGAGACTTATTCAGTGAACTCTGTCATTAACTGAACACAAACCCAGTGTGTCCGTCCACTGTCATTTATTAAACTCCATGGGTTTTACTGGTGAGTCAATGTTTACATTTTGATCCAATTTGTTGTTTATTTTATCCATATTATGTATTATTCTGTAGATTTTTGTTGTTCATTTTCATTAATTTTGTTCCTTTTATTTATTATTTTACGTTTTTTTGTTCTTTTTGTTGTTTTCATTCAGTTTGTGGCTTTTGTTGATGTTATTTATTAATTGGTTGATTTATTATTTATTTTTGTTTATGTATTGTTCCGTTTGGCTGTTTTTGTTCATTTTGTTGCTTAACGTACATAAATAATATACTTAATATACATGTCACTGTCTTTCGTCCTTGTTTTTCACTTTGTCTGATTCCTATTTAAAGTCTATTTCATTACTCCATATTTAGACTGTTATAATTATTAACTTTAATGGGTTTGACAAGACTTGTCGCTGTTATTGGACTGAAATTATTCCTGTACCAGTCTTCCCCTGACTTTTATTCATTTATGATTCTACTTTTACAGCGTCTCCATCTGTTCCTGTCTGGACAGTTGTTGTCTTAACCCAGATGTTTTCATGCACGTGTTTTATTTGGTAATAAACTGTTTGCAGGTAAGTGAATCAGGAAGTGCATCTATAAAAGTATAGTCTGTCTTAAAATGATGCAGGCTTTAGCCGTTTATTCTCCAGACTGAAGTGATATACAGTCCTGTTTAGTGAAGCTCTAATGTCCACACATTTGCATTTTCAGTCTCATTCTTGTATAAATTCATGCCAGAGGTGTTAAACTCATTTAAGTCCAGGGGTCACATCCTCCCAGTATGATCTAAAGTGGGTCAGACCAGTAAAAGAATAACAAAATAATACATGTACAATATCAACTCCAAACTTTTCTCTATATTTTAAAATGAATTAAGTTACACTACACTATGAAAATGTTTATATCTACAAACTACCCTTTCAAAATGTGAATAACATGAACAACCCTGAAAAAAAAGACATTTCTTAAGAAAAATAAGTGCAATTTTAACAATAGTCTGCCTCAGTTTATCATTTACACATGTACATTAGATCACAGTGGATCTACAAATGCACAAAACATTTACAGTAGTAACAGGCAGAATATTGGTAAAATTGCATTTATTATTTTATTTGTTTTAATTAACTAATTAATTAATTTTTCTTATGTCATTTTTGTTGGTTTGAAAACTATCCTTTTGTTAAAGGATAGTTTGTAAATGTAAACATTTTCATACAGTTTTACATTTTTTACACTAAAACAAAGGGGAAAAAATGGAGTTGTCATTATTAATCGATTATTAGGATAGTATTTTACTGGTCTGATCCACTTCAGATGGAATTGGGCTGAATGTGGAACCTGGACATTCATTTCATGACTTCATCTCACAGGCCGGGTTGGAGCCTATGGCTGGCCGGTTTTGGCCCACGGGCTGTATGTTGGACAGCAGATCAACCAAGAAAAATGACAAATATGTGCAGAAATGTCCTGAGGGCTCCATAAGGGTTCACTTATGTACATGGTGTTGTTGTGTTGTTGATGCCCTCGGTCTTATCAGCTCGGTTCAAAGTGTAAGTGCTGTTCAGGGCCCCGATTTAGACCCACGGAACGTCACTGCACATGTCGACAACAATAGTTATGTTCTTCTAATAATGTTCCCCACACTTTTGTTACAGTGTGTAAATGAAACACACTACAATGAACACTGCAGACACAAAAATTCTGGGTTTTCATAAATCAGGAATTACAGTAAATCAACCTTAAGGCATGGAAATGCAATTCTCATCCGTGACCACAAGATGGACACAGTGAGCCGCAACAGGAGGATGATCTACTGCAACGACTGGAACTAATCTGAATAAAACTCAACTAAACTTACATTTTAATAAGTACTCTTTACTTTCTCTACATCTGTGAACACTGTGCACGGATGTAGCTGTAACTCTATCACATTCACTTGGTTTTCTCCATATTTTCTGAGCTGAAGGGTGTAATTTTTTCATGGTTGATAAGGTCAGAGTCAAAACCACAACTGTAAGTAGTGGAAATAAAAAGCTCCCATGATCTGCAGCAGGATTTACCGAGCACCTAAAGCAGGGGTGTTAAACACGCAGCCCGCAGGCCAAAACCGACCCGCAAAAGGCTCCAGTCCGGCCAACAAGATTCATTTGCAAAGTGAGATAATTACACTGAAGATTTTAAGAGTTAAGGGTGTTGAACTCGTTTCAGTTCAGTTTCCACATACAAACCAATGTGACCTAAAGTAAAATAATATCATAATAACCTATAAATAATGACAACTGCAGATTTTCTCCTTGGTTTAATGTGAAAAAAATAACATTACACTATGAAAATATTTATTCTTTAACGATAAAATGTGAATAACCTGAACAAATATGAACCTGAAATCTCTTAAGAAAATTGAGAGCAATTTTAACAATATTCTGCCTGTTACTAAGTGTTTTGTGTATTTGTAGATCCACTGTGATCTGTAAGTTGCATTAATAATAAGCTGAGAACTAATGTTGTAGAAATTGTTCTTATTTTAGTTCCAAACTCAAAAAATTTTAACAATATTATGCCTGTTACCAAATGTTTGTGTAACATTGTGTGCAATGAACATGTATAAATGATAAGTTGAGGCATAATATTGTTAAAATTACACTTTATTGTGAAAGGATAGCTTGTAAATGTAAGTATTTTCAAATCATTTTTTTGCACTAAAATAAAGAACATTTTTGAAGTTGTCATTATTTATAGGTTATTATGTTGTTATTTTATTGGTTCGACCCATTTGAGATCAAATTGGGCTGAATGTAGAACCTGAACTAAAATGATTCTGACATCCCTGAACTAGAGGAAACATGAGCATAAAATGTGAGCTGCAAGATTTACACATGACGCTCTGTTAAAGCTCAATAAAAATACTACAAAGTAAATAAATTAATAAGTTAAATAAAAATGAATGTGAAAAGCATCAGACAAAGAATGGTTTGGATTTAGGAGGAGGATGTGTGTGTCCATGGAAACTGTTCAATAGGATGTTTAATAAGCACAAGAATAACCTCTGTATTTACAATGAAAGCATGAAATAACCGTCTGAATAAAGTGTTTATGTCAGAGCAGGGATGTGGAGCCTTTCTCAGTCTTGAATGCTTTCATTTCCACACTGAAGAGTACAAATATGACGTATAAAGACCAACTATTATGTAAGAACCATAACTGAACATGTGGTCCTGAGGGGACAGAACATTTATCTTTAGGTATTTCTGGAACCGCTGAGTTTAATCACAGTCTAGAAGAGTGGAATTACTGTTCCTAATTGGATTTAACATCATCTACTGTTCCTTCTTCAGTTCAATAACCTGTGAATTTACTCTGCAAGTCTATGAACATCTATATGGTCAGTGAATTAAATATAGGAAAATACATGATTCTCACTGAAAAATGCAGATCTAAAAAATATAGATGTAATATTGTAATAAATAGTGATAAATCACCAATACGAAAATAGTTGTGGTTGTTTAAGGGTTAAACTTTCATTCTACACTATTGGAGCCATTCAGTACAGACACTAATACCTGAATGATGATATTTAAAACTGATTTATGGTTCAAACTCAGAACTGGATTAATCACCGTCTCTGTCTCCATGAGCTCATTTCCTGTCTTCAGTGTTTTTCTAAACCTAGGTCAGAAACATTATCCATCAGATTTACACTGGAAATTTAACAGACATTTACTTCAAGTCAGTCGGAACCATCAGAGTCAGTATTTCTGTATTTATAACAGTTTAACCCAAGCATAGGTGTTCAGATGTGTCTGGTGAACCTCCACCACTAGGGGGAGCAGTTGTTCTCTCAAACAGATGTGACATAATCCTGATTCACCTGATACAGGTGTGGATGATGTGGAAGGACACACCTGTTTTTGTCTGGTTTGGTGGTTTCTAAACCTACATTTCTCACACCTTTTTTGGATTTTTTTAACCTATTTTTTTATTGGATCAACTGCCAAAATAAAATGCTTTGTTTTTTTCCTGTTGTATTACAGGAATTTCTGTTTTTACAAACCTGCACCTGAAAATGTGGTAAATCTCTTGCTGATGTAACATTACATATATCTTCCACATCCTCCTAACTTTTAATCACATACGTGCTGTGAAAAGGAAAATAAAAAGGGGGATTTTATACGTTTTGGCTTCACCACAGTGAAATAACGTATAACATATTTCTTGAACAAATGCATTATTCTGACAGTAAAACAAGTAAAATAGTCGTGTCATTCGTGTATGTTCAATTTTGATTTGGTTGGAGACCGCTGTGTTTTCAACATTACTAATCAGTTTTACCTGCAATTCAATTTCCAGTTAGTTCTTTAAGTAAATTAGGCAGAAAAAATAACAATAAAGATCTAAATATTAGTGCTTATCAGTGTGTATTTTTGTAAGTTTGGGTCCAAGAGAGACATTCATTTTCTGTTTTGGGTTTTGAAATGACAAAGTTTGGTCTAAACAAATCAATTATAGAATCACTATACCTTCTAATGTGATTCATTCATTAAAATCTATTCTGAAATGTGTAAACTCCTATTGTACAAAGGTTTCACTGCTTTATATGCGTTTTAGTTGGTTTATTATTAATAATAGTCTTGGAAGCTATGGGAAAAAAATCAAACTTATGAAGAAAAACTGACACAAAAGATGGACAGACGTCCCATGTTTCAGAAACAATGAGTCACAGAGTATCGATGAAAGCACTGATGAAATATATGGACAGGTCTGTTTGACGGTTATTGATTAAAAGGTAGAATTTCAACATCCAGTGTAAGAATATTGTGATACACTGATTTAATTTGATCACAGGATAAAACCAAAAGTATACTGAGCTCCTTTTACCCTTAAATACTATTATTTTAAACAACTTTCAAAGGATTTTCTCTATATTTAACCTTTCCTAAGTGATTTATCACCATTTACTCTTTTATTATCCTCTGTATTTTGCATTTTTCGGTGACAATCAGGTATTTTCCTATATTTAATAAATTTTTACGTAGATTCAAAGGTTATTCTATCAAAACAGAGGAAACTGATGGAAAAGTGACTTTTTCCATAAAATATATCAACTGAACACAAAAACATGTGTCTCCATCCCCTGTCATTGATCCAACTCCATGGGTTTTACTGGTGAATCAGCGTTATAGAAGATGACTGTGTTTCCACGGTAACTGCGAAAACTCTGAACCTCCAAATGGGTCATATCTGATGACTATGAACAGATGACAAACTGCATTTTACACCAATTATTTACATATATTAATGGGATTAGTGGAAGTTATTGGACATTTCAGGTCAGTAGACCCTTTTACTCTGATTTTAGGTATTTGAGGGTTAAACATTTTTCAGGGTTTCTTTCCTCCCTGTTCCTTCCCAGACTCTCGTTTCTTTTGTTATCCCACTGAAACTACAGCTAAATCTAATTTTTGTCCTCATGTATGTACATCGTGTGCGCTAAATGACGACAGACACCGGCAGGTCATCGTCCACCACTGTCCCATTTGCTTCCAAGGACAGAGATAAGCTCCTGTGTTCATTATGCAGCTCCAGATCTCAGATTAGATTAAATTAACTGTCTGCTGGGATGTTCCCATCTCCTTCTCTGACCTCCACGGTTCAGTCCTGACACGAGGTGCACATTGTATACTACATCGATTCAAATGCAGATCCCCCCTGTCAGCATCTCACCTTAACAGGGAAGTAGTCTCGCATGTAGTCCCACAGTTTGATACCACACAGGAAGGGCACCCTGCGGCCGCCACGTGAGGGCGTGTCGTAGTCCAGGAACCACCAGATGGCGTACGACACGCTGATGATCCAGTAACGGGTGAACAGCAGGTAGAAGAACAGGAAGATGCACGTGGGCGCTACAGGAGGAAACAGGGTCATGAATATGGAAGCAGTTTGTGAAAGGATGGATCCTGCATCAGAGGGTCAGCAGTGAGGATGAGAGGGGATTTAAAGGGTTAAACAATAGGAATTTAGTGATTATTCTCATGTTTCTGTTTGTACTGTTATTTTGTGTAGCATCTTTTTAACTTTTACAGTTTTGCTACAGGTAATACTTATACTTCAATGCATGCACTGAATATCCTGGTATGTGTACTAATACTTCTGTTCACCTTTGATATTTCCGTTTTATAAGAATGTGTTCTTAATGACTAATCCTTGTAAATAAAAGTCAATTATAAATAATAAAAATCAAAGTAAAATAAATCAGTCAAATGGCAGCCAGTTTTGGAGTCAAGGGCCAAGCACCTCAGCTCCAAAATTAGCCAATGCAGAAGAATTTTACAGTGTAATACCATGAACGGCCACTAGATACTGCTATAAAAAGCCCTCCTTCCCAGTGAACTTCTCTCTAAAACTACTATATCAATAATGTAGACATAGGTTCCACTAACACGGCGTGAAATTATTTTGTTACTCAGAGTTTGATGAAGTTTGCAGTTTTGCAGTCAGTAAGCTAGCGTTTAGCATTAGCTGACCTCTGACCTCTCTGGCTCCCATAGTCCTGCTACTTTTGTCCAAATATGGTCACTTCTGGTCCCATAAAGCCAGCGTGCCGATGACCAAATCGCAAACTACGGGCTCAGAAACCAATGGGTAACGTCATGGTTCCTGTGTCCATTAATTATATTCGACCTATGGATGGAGTGGACTGAACTACATGGAGTTAAACCTGTGATTCCAGTAGATAAACTTCATCTTTGGTACGGTAACACTCTATGAAGCCTGTGTCTTTAATACATTACAACACATTATGAAGTTATAATTTATTGTAATGTGTCAACGGTCCTGTGTAATCATGGTTACAACATGAGTATTTATAAAGTTTTATGACAATAACCATAAATTATTATTAAACCAATGTCAATTGTAGATTATGCATGGATCTTGCATTGACTTCATTCTTTCTCACTTATAGGGACAATTGTTAATAGATGACAGGAGGGATTTCATCACTTAAAACTCTGATGGACATTACATTACCGTATAATCACATCATAAGATATTTTATTAGTTTATAATGTGTTATGAAATTACTATCAACATATTACAGTGATACAACACTATGATCGTTGCAGAAATAGGGAGTGAAATATGAAATGTTGACACCTGACATTAAAAAACAATGTCAGGTGTCACTATTGAGTCATGAAGACCATAAAATATGTGGGATTGTTGGTATAAAAGTTGCTGAATATTTATGAATTCATACACATTCACACTCTTCAGTACTCACAGTAGTCACTGACTTAATAATGAGGTATGTCTATTGTTATAAAGCTTAATGACTAATTATACTGTACATTTCTGAATGATTATACAACACTATAGGTGCACCATAAGTATGATCATAATAATTAGAGAAAATATTACCAGGCTTACTACTAAAACTACAATGTACAGATTCTGGGGCTTAAAAAATAAATTATTTTTACCCTTTATCATTTCTTTATTATGTCCAGTACGTAAGTGACCCTAATTTCACTGGCCACGCCCACTTTTCTTTCACAATATTTTGCAATAACCTTCATTCACTGGGATTTTTTGCAACTATATGACTTTTGCTATTGAGTTCATAGTTTTTATCACCTTTACAATGACACTTTTACAATATGTGTTTTAGTTGACAGCAGAACAGGTTGTAAACAGAGTGTGAGACTTTGGCTCCATGTTCTTCACAGGAGGAATATTCCATTCAGCCTGGTTAAGCTGTAACTGTCATGCGGTGCTTACATTTGAAATGTTTTTAACAGCAGAACATAAATTCTACAAAGAAACCCTTTAGTGCTGGAGTCAGACTAATGCACGAGGCAGATTCAGATGAATTTCGGTTCACATACCCGAGGTTAAGAGGACAAAGCCTGTGGTCTGGTGGCCTCTGGGGTCACGTTTCACAGGACAGACATAAGAACCCAGACTCACCCAGGCCGAGGAAGGAGAAGACCCACTGCAGCACCGCCGCCGTCTGCAGCCTCCGGCGCAAGGGCACACTCCACGGCGCAAAATCTATCTTCATGTTCCCCGACACAGGAAAGAGACACGAACCGAGGCACTGCAGCCGGTGGCGAAGACGACGACGACGGAGTGAAGGGAGTCCAAAGTCTGCCCTCTTCACCTCCTCCATGACTTCCTATTGACAGGCTTATCTCACAAACTCAATACACGGTTTGATTTGTCAATCCGTATCTACACACACATCAGACTTTTGACCCTGGGAAATAAAGAGGTGCTGCAGATCTGCAGAACTTAAACCAGAAACCTTCAGCAGGGAGAGGAACATGTCAAAGGCCTTTTTTGTTTTGCTTTACTGAACTGTAACTGTGTGCTTTGCATGGATGAAACAAGAAGTAAAGATGACAGAGCAGCTCCATCTGGTTGAGCAATCAGGGAACAGCATCTCACACAGATAACAACGGTGTTAAAGGTCTGACACCTAATTATTAGCACATAATTCAATCAGTAGCAGCTCTGACCACAGGTACATTACTTAACTTAACTTATTCCAATATTGTTTCACCACGAGGTGCACCGGTTAGTTACAGAAAGGGAGAGCACACTAAGGTCATACTGTATACAGGGTCATCCATAGAGGTGGTGAAAAAAAAAGAGATAACAGGAGATAATGGAGGACCTGCTCAGCTCAGTACAGTTCAGTCTTTATGAGCATTTTTGTTGCAGCACAAAAGCCACCAAGATAAACCCAATGAGTAGACGGAGCAGGGGTCTGCAACCAGGACACCCTGATCCACATGTGACCCTTACCCTGTGTCCAGAAAATATAAGAAGCATATGGGAATGAGTAACAGTCATGTCTTAACATTTTGCTATCGTTGTTACAGACCTGAAGCCATTCACATATCATCCATACATAAAGTTGACCATTTTTTCTAGTCAGTTACCTAGCTCAGTAGAACCGGGTGCCTCTTTTTTTTGTCAGACTCATCGGCACAAATTTGCATTTGCTCACAGTCTGTGTCTAAGTGAACCTACACATGCCAGTTAAGAGGCCAAATAATCCAAAGTGTGTAGAAGGGACACAGGGGTCAAAGTTTTTTTGTGGCTCCAGACACATTTATTTTCTCTTTTGGGTCAAACTTGGTTTTTTTTGATAGTAAATAATAACATAAAGGAGCTTTTGTGTTTGACCTTGTCTTTCTTGTGTGTTTCTATCACACAAAATATGGTATGCCCTTTCCGTGTTCACTTCTGTTGATTCTGTATTTTAAGGCACCAAATAGTGATTCCAAACATCAAAACTCCATTTGCAGTTTCATCCAAAACATTTCATCACAAAAGTCCCTTTCACAGTTCAGTTGCAGACAAAATAACAAAATACTCCATCTCTCCAAAATTGGCAAGAAAAACACTCAAGAGCAACTCTGTTTCCATTTGCATTAAACCAAAATGAATCAGCATGTTATGTCGTAAGAGAAGAACAGTAAAATAAAATAAAAACTATTCTTCTCATTCTTCTTTGACTCTTTGTCTCTGTTTCCATCATTAACCGTGGTTGAATTGAGATCAGACAGGGTTAATGAGTTGAACTGTCATTTTATTTTGTTCAAATCTTTGATCACATCCTCATAAATATGAATGAATTCAGGACTTATTTACCATTATTACCTCGTTATAGCTGTGGGATTAAACACACACCACCTCTGTCAATCATTTTCCATCTGTCCACAGTGACACATAAATAATCTGCATTTACATTAATAAAAATACACTGTAAAGGCTTCAATTTCTTCTGTCTGTCTTTACTATAAAACTATTCTGTGTTAAATAATGTCTTAATGTCAAATATCTTACATGTTGTAATAATACAGGCCCTCCGGCTATAATGACTTGGCATTATTCATGTGCCATGAACATCCTGCCAGTAATGAATGACGTTTCTCACAAAGATAATTAGGCATAAATCCATCAGTTTATATGCAATATTGTGGACTTTGTTCAGCTTTTTCACTTAGTAATTAAAATTTCTGTCCATATATTATTAATTTAAGTGGGTGGAATCCAACACTGAGTCATATTCTCTGGATTCTCCTTCTTAGTTTGATAATTGTATACATTTTAATCAACATCAGCATTTAATTATTACATTATTGTGTTTATAATGAGCCACATATGTACAAAAATACATATATCAGAATAAATCAGGTATGAATGTTTCTCATTTTGACCATAAAACATGTGATATGACATGAAACTACTACAAAAATAAAATGCTGTAAAATAAACTACATGATGGATCAAATGTCCCTCCCATCCGTTACGCAGGGTGCGTAAAAAACACTTCCACTATGTCAATTCCCCATTTTTAGCAAATCTACTGACTCTACTTGCTTTTCAAAATAAAGGCAGCAGTTAGTATATACCTGATGATATAGCCTACTGTTATTAATGTGGGGTTTTATGGGAAATTATCAAACAATAATGAAAAAACTCTAATGGTCACAGAAAAGTCTGTTTTTGTTGGAATACTTCATAGTTAATCAATGTTTTTGTTCCATTATTGGGAAACACTGAATGAAATTAGCTTTAAACATAATTAACATGGCAAAATGTTTATATTGTGTCTACACAGTGGGAGTCATTAGGATGAAATGACAAGATAATGGATAGTCCGTCCATCCATCATGGTGATTACATTCGAGTTGCAAAGAGAGGCTTAAACAAGAATATTAGAAACGCATACATACATACATGAGAAATAGTAAATTATTATAATGCAACATTCATAACATAGTTTGTACTTAAAATATGAAATTCAAACATTTCTTATTATACACCTGGTTAATATACTGTTATAATGTGGAGTTTTATGAGAAAATTTTAACTATAATGAAAAGGCATGAATGTGGACTCAGTGCAGCCTGCTTTAGAATATTTCATGAATAAACAATGTTTTATGTCTAATTTTGCCTCATTACGTGAGAAAAATGGTTGAAATTTGCATTAAACTAGTAAAATGTCTGTACTACGCCTATACAGAGGGCATCATGAGGATAAAGATGATGGAAAACCCGTCTATTTGACATGTTGATTATATTGTAGTTTGCAAAGTGAGATTAGAAACTCATTAACATAAGACAGTAAATATTATAGAGACATACTCATAACCTTATATGTGATTAAGTTATCAAATACAAACACTTCGTTGGCCACAACTGTGATTAGACCAAACGATACCCTTCCTCTGGTCATAAATAAATCATAAACCACACAGACGGATTTTATTCTGAATGCGGAGTCGGAAGTCGCGCCGTTCCGTGCCGGGCTTGACTCCTCCTGGTCCAGGTCCGGGTCTGGATGCTGAGCAGGCGGGCGGGGTCGCTCTTCCTCACCGAGTGGAGGAGTGATGAGGCAGGACGCACGGGTCGGAGCGGACACAGAGGGAGGACGATCCGCCGCCAGCCCCGGGCTCTGTAACGGACTCGGTGTCGTGCGTTCCGGTCTGCTTTAGAGGAACCATGGATCTGTAACCGAGCCGGTTCTCCGCACGCAGCCTCACACACGGACATCTTGTTTGTCTCTCGTCGGGATACGGATCAGCAGGAGGGGGGTCGGTTGTGCTCCGTTCTGGACCCGGTGCTGGTCGTGTCGTAGCGGATCCTCAGAGCCACCATGGCCTGGCCCTGCATCAGCCGCGCGTGCTGCATGGCCCGCTTCTGGAACCAGCTGGACAAGGCGGACATCGCGGTGCCGCTGGTGTTCACCAAGTACACGGACGTGTCTGAGATGCAGCACATCCAGCTGCAGCCCCCGCTCCACCCTCCCCAGGCCCGAGTCGCCATAGAAACGCAGCCGTTGCGCACAGAGCCCCGCGCCACGGCGGCTGCACGCGCGCCCCGGAGGAGCGCATCCGAGGACCGCGTGTGCAGCTCGGTGATGCGCGAGGACTTTAAGCATTGGAGAGTGCGACCGGAACCGAGCTGTAAACCCAAGAACGAGTACCACGGACCGGAAACGCCGTTCAACAGTGAGACGCAGTACCAGAAGGACTTCAAGCCGTGGCCCATCCCCAAACGGTACGACCACCCCTGGATCCCCAAACCGACCGCCTCCGTGTCCGTGGGCGACGTCCGCGTCCCGGAGCGGGCCAGGTCCAAACAGAAGCCCGTCCTGGATGCGGACAGCGGTGTGGAGAAGAGCGCAATAGCCGACAAGGTCCAGGAGAAAGACCTGCTCCAGGGCCAGGACCGGAAGAAGAGGAGCGCGAAGCAGGAGGGTCCGAAGAAGGTGGTCCTGAAGGTGGACGGGGAGGGCCGGGGGAGGCCGGCGGACGCCGTCAACCGGCAGATCAAGCAGGAGATCTCCGGTGGAAGCTCGTACAGGTGAGTCCAGAACCAGAACTGGGTCTGCAGAGAGACCAGGACCAGGTCTACAGCAGGGGGTCAGACTCATTTGAGTTCATATTCCACATTCAGCCCAAGTGGGTCGGACCAGTAAAATAATAACCTATAAATAGCCTATAAATATGTGACTAACATGAACAACCTGACATTTCTTGAAGAAAAATAAGTGCAATTTTAGCAACATTATGTATCATCTAATGAAACCCAACTTACAGATCACAGTAGATCTATAAATACACAACACATTAGTAACAGGAAGAATACTGTTAAAATTGCACTTATTTTTCTTAATACATTTCAGGTTGTTCATACTTGTTCTGGTTATTCACATTTTACTGTGAAAGGATAGTTTATACATGAAAACATTTTCATTTAATGTAACTTTTTTACACTAAAACAGACACATTTGTAGTTGTTATTATGATAGTATTTCACTGGTCTGAGATCACATTGGTCTGTATGTGGAAACTGAACTAAAATGATTATGACATCCTTGATTGTTCATATCTTCAGTATAAAGTTTTGCTCTTTTGGATCAGACCCTGTGGTGGAGCGGTGCTGGCCCACAGGCCGTATATTTGACATCCCTGGTCTACCGGGACACCAGGGTCCGGACAGAACCAGACCCTCAGGTGATCTGAGTGTAGGGTCATAGAGGACAGGAAAGGGCATGAGTAAACCACAGGCCGCTGGTTCCTCTACTTATTCATTTATTTATTAATGATCTGCACTTTTTCACATTAATGAACTCTGCTGTAAATGAGTCAGAGTCATGAGGCCCCTGGACAAATGTTAGAGCCACAGTGAAACCAGGAATAGGACTGAATGTTATGTAGGTCACCCAGAAGTGTGTAGAACGATGATAATAACAGGGTCTTTTTGACTCTCCTGTTCATCTGACTCTTTACTTTTTGAAATGGAGTCATAGGCTCTAAGACAGGGGTGTCAAACATACGGTCTGCGGACCAAAACCGGCCCATGGGAAGAATTTGTGAAATGAAAAATTACACTGAAGATATTAACAATAGTTCAGGGGTCAAATTCAGCCCACTTGGGTCTTAACCTCCTAAGACCCAGGAGCCCCACAGGTTTTTGAGTTTTGGCTTTTTTTAATTAAATAACTGCTTATATTGGA
>JAPQRQ010000007.1:32253408-32274272 GCA_037367365.1 Apogon talboti
GGGGGGGTTAGACTGACATTCTGTTCTCCCAGGCTTTGCTACTTCTGTTTGTTTTATTTGTGACACAGTGAAGATCAATTATAAACCTTTCATAAGACTTTTAGCGGTGAATAAATCATGTTTATGTAAAGAGTCCATTTGTGTCCCTGCCAAAACATTTGGCCAGGACTGTCAACTGGATGTCAATGAAGTGGCAGTAAAATATTTTTACCTCTTCTTATGAAATGATTGTGAGAATGTGGTTTATTCTTGATGGATAAAGTTTAACAGGGACTCAGTATGTGATCATTACACCTGGTCAAAGGGGATTACATAGGAATAAAAACAGGAATGTGTCTTATTACAACTTTATGGGCAACAGTGTATATATGAAATTAAAACTGCTCATAAATGTGTCTTATATTGCTTATAATGGTGTCAGTGCCTGTTGTAATTGTATTTCACCTTAAAGTAAGTCATTAGTCATTTTATGTTTATGGTCTTTGGTTTGTTTTTTGTGTCCTCAGTGTGTGAATTGTGTAATAGCAGTGGAGACAATGTGTTTTCAGGAATTGCTGTTCTTGCTGATTTCATTGTGGTGTTTCTTGTTGAACATCCTTTGTTGTGCATCTTTGGTCTTTTTGTTTTACCTTTACTCTACACTTTGTCACTGTTTTATGGTCCTCTCTTCCATAATAAGACTTATGTGCAGCACTTAAGTGTTTCTGCAGAGGAACTAATATGAAAAAAAAGTACCATATTAGGCCTAGGGGACAGTTTTTTTCTTGGAAATAACCATTTTAAAAGTAGGGTTGTCTATTATTCATGAAATGACAGTGAAGTAACAGTGTTTGTCTTCATCAATTTGTTTTGTTTTTTAAGCTATTTTTGTTTGACTGACTTATAGTGGCTTATAGTTCTATGTAAAAGTCCTGGTCCAACATTAGATTTGTTGGGTTAGTTTAGTTCCAATGTCCACATATACTGTATGTATTTGCCACTCATTGCATTTAGATCCAATCTGATATATGTGAAGTATGTACAGCAGCAAAAACTAGTTTCAGGTTAAAACAGCTTCTATAAACCAAAGTGTATTTAGTGTGACCTCACTTTGCACTTAACATCACTTGAAAAATGTCTTAAGAAGTCAGAAGTTTGGCTTCAAACCTGTAGATACCATGATTGTGTAATGAGCATATTTATGTTTTTTAGTGTATGTTTTGTGTATTTATTCATATTTTGCAAATTTTTTTTGTACATTTTAGCGCATTTTACTGCATTTTTGTGTATTTTCTGTGGCTTTTTGGCATATTTTTTATATATATTTAAGCGCAATTTAGTGTATTTTTGTGCATTTATGCCATTTTAGCATTTTTTTTTTCTGTTATGTTTTTTTGTGAATTTAGTGTATCTTATGTATATATTTTTTGCATGTTCATTTATAACTATGAGATCCATTGGACTGTTATTTATGTGATCGTAAGGTCTGAAAATTAACCAAAGACACCTTGAAAAATGTCCTAAAAAGTCAGAAATTCAGCTTCTTCAAACCTACAGATGCACTAATACATTAACATGACTGCATTTATGTTAAAGATATTTTTCCACAAGGCAAAAACAGTTAATTCAACCAGATTTCATTTATATAATGAAGATTTTCTGGCGCGTAAGTGGAGATAAATAACAAGAAAAACAGAAAATTTGCCTTTAAATATCAGTATCAGCACATACAGTGCAGTGCATCTGTGAATTTGTTCAGAATACTATGTACAGTGCAAAGTACATGAATATTTTCTGCAGGATCATTTATTCTACAAATAAGTCATGTATTGACAGCGTGTGGAGAATCTCAATGATCAGATCATATGAATATTTCAGTGGAGATTCAGGCAAAAAAACCTGCATCTGTAAAAATTGGAGCTTCATGAAGGATACAGTCGACCGCAGAGAAAACTAAAGCATCAGGAGGAAGGAGGAACCGACAGAGTGTGATTTATCAAAGCAAACACTGGAATATGCAGCCTGTATGGAGCCACTGTGGGTTTCCACCGAGCTGCAGGAATCCAGAGGTTTAACAGAGTGAACAGATTCCAAACAGGCTGCTGACCTTCTGCAGAAGCACTGAGGTCGACAGCGTAAAACAGCCTCCATCCGACGGTGCTGCAGACCTCCGCCCACCTCAGTCCTACAGCAACACCACAGAGGACACTTTTAGAGGTCAATCCATGTGCTTTTAGTTTCTCAGGGTCGATTCTACTTATTCCCATTTATCCATTACTGGTTTGGTTTGTTGCTTTGTGGTAAAACTATAAATGTTGATGTCAGTATTAACTCTAACACTAAAATGCCTACAAACTTATGAATGAATAAATGAGTCAATGTTTTATTTCTGACATACAAAAAGCGCAATGCAACCATCAACAAAAGTAAATACCCGAAGCAAATTATCAACATAAGACAAACAAAACAAAAAAAAGAAGTATATACTATTACACAAATATTTAATAATAATAACATTCATTCTATTCTAATTTTATGACGTATTGGTTTTTTATTCATATTGTTGCACTGGCCGGAGTAGCATTCCTAATTTCATGGAACCACCGATGACAATATAGTCTATTCTACTCTATTCAAATAAAATTTTAGTGTTATTTACACATCGAAAAGGACTGGGATGAAGTAAACACTCATTTAAACCACCCCTTTATTACAATACGACACACAGTAAATCAATCTATATTAATACAACACGTATATGTCTATATAAATCAATATAATAATTATCATATTAAACATTCTACATCATAATCCAGTACATACAGTATGTGCTAAATATAAACCCATGTAAATACATTATACACAATTGACTATAATTTCTAATTCTATTCAATTTTCCTTATAATTTATACTATATATGATTTTCAATTAGGTTTTCATATAACCCACAACTATATTAGTTTATATAAATGCAGTATAAAAATATATAGTATATGTAAGTTATGTTTAACAGAAGACAAACAGTGGAGGGAGATCTCAGCAGCATTTGACTGTAGTTACTATTTTAATCAATAAACTCTATAATGTTTGATAAAGTAAAGTCGTTCTTCAGGTGAGCAGCAGCAGACTGTGGCATTTAAAGCAGAGTGATTCAACAGCAGCTGAATATGAGCCAAATTAAAGGCTCAGAGGAACATTTATGAGCATCTAATGCCAGAAATGGAGCAAATATGTTAAAAATATGGTTTTATTAGTGTATAATCACTTAGAAATGTGAATCAGAATGAGTTATTTCCAGAGTAGCTCAGTAGATTTCTTCTTCTTCTCCTTTTTTGTGTTTTATAGCAGGTGTCATATATATGTACGTATATGTAATATTTCTACTCTAAAATGACCTAAAATCATCATTAGTGTTTAGAATAAGGAGCTGTAAAGTTCTGCCAAAGATGCCAATGTATGGGATGTATTGGATTGTGAAGTGGATTTATTTCTGGCAGCAGGCCAGGGGATTTACGTGACCACATTTTTATTTATTTTTTTTGTGAAAACCAGGTATTTTCCTATATTTAATTTACTGATCATGTACATGTTCATGAAAGCTCATAGTAAAGTCAATGAAAGCTGCACAGATTAAAAAATTGAACCTTCCATTTATTTAATAGGACATCTAAAAAGGTCATATAAACATGCTGGATCCAGCCACTGGAACGCTGACCTCTGTTACTGTTACAGATTTTCCAAGATAAAAAAGAAAAAATAGACCAACGCTGACTCACTGGGATCATCATCAGCTCACAGTATGATTCACACTCTGCCTTTGTCTGTCCACACAGAACTGAGTTCAAGGCTTATCGAGATGTGAAACCGGCTAAAATGATCCGGGCCAAGTCCCAGTACCTGCCGCCGGACGAGAAGACCAGCCTAGAGACCAGTTACAGCGCAACGTTCAAGGGGACGCAAGCCCCTCTGCAGCCCGCCGACAACAAGGCCCAGGAGAGGAGGAGGATACGCAGCCTGTACAGCGAACCGTACATGGACGCCAGCAAACAGGTGAGGACAGCGCCCTGCAAACAAGACAGTCAGGGAGGTTCGTAGACCGAGGACAGGTCTGCACCGGGGTGGGCCAAGCATTCAGATCCTTTAGATCAGCAAAATCAGAATCAGAATACTTTATTAATCCCAGCAGAAATTATTGTGTGTTACAGTAACTGTGACAGTATAATTAAAGTAGCAGGAAAAAAAACATTACATATATATTATTCATGTATAGTATTTAGTATTTTAGTATTATTTTTTCTGTCGTGTCAGATACTCCCTCATGGGAAAAAATTCTCCCTTGACTTCCATTATAACCACATTTTTTAAATCTCACTGCCTTTACACTATAGAACCGTACATGCTCTAATGTCAACATTTTTTATATGGTGATTTTATAGCAGTTTTTATGTGTGTGTACATTTTTGCCATGAAGGCAACCAGAGGGTAGTAAATTTGACGAGGGCGTAAGGGTTAATATCTTCAGTGTAATTTTTGTATTCAACAAATTCATCCCACGGGCCGGATTGGACCCTTTGGCGGCCTGGTTTTAGCCCGTGGGCCGTATGTTTGACACTTCTGTTTAACATCATAAATCAGCAGTTGTTGAGGAGTTTCCGATGTGGAGTCTCATGTCCACTGTCCAACGTCCTTAGGTTGACAGGTATAGCGTCCCGCGCTCTAAACCCAAAAAGTCCGGAGCCGCCGCCACAGGCCAGGGCAAAGCGGCGAAGAAAGCCAAAGATAAGCAGAGTGCGGCGCTGAGGGGTTCCAAGAAGACCACCTCGGAGAACCAGCCCGAGAACCGGCCAGCAGTGGTGGACAAGGAGAAAAGTAAAGAGATGAACAACAAACTGGCTGAGGCGAAAGAGTAAAAACCATTTAGCACTACTTCTACTTTCATTTCTTATTTTGGGAGAAAACAGAGGCTGCAGTTTTGGGTTTTTTTAAGATTCTAATTTTTTCTTACTTTCTTCTTCTTTCTTCCTCTGTTTCCTGCTCTTGTTCTGTCTTTTCTTTGCTCTTCCTCTCTCTACCTCTTGGCTACGTTTGTACAATAATAACACAATAAGATGTCGGGGTTTAGACATGACATTTCTCCTCCCACCTCACGCTATGTGTCAGATCTCTATAGTAACGAGTGGGCGTGAGCATCCTCTTCCTCCGCCCCACCCGCTCTGCTCGCCTCCGTCTCCGGGTTGCCATGGCGACCTGCTGCCTGGCTAACTGACGGATGGCTGTTGTTTGCATGGGCTGACAAGCAACTCTTGACGGATTGGTTTAGATCAACTGAGCAGGTTGCTTTGTTGCGTTTATCAAGGATTTTATCTTTTTGTTTTGTTTTTGGAGACGAGATAATCAAATTGACACTTTGGGTTAACCCATAAAGACCCAGGGCTACTATTATGGCAGTTCCCAAAGGACTTTTTCTCTCTATTTAACCTTTCTTAATTGATTTATCACTATTGATTATAATATTATCCTGTGTTTTGCATTTTTTTAATTAAATTCAGGTATTTACTCCTATTTAATATACTGATCATGTAAATGTTCATAAAAGCTCAGATTAGTTGAGGGTTATTATATCAAAAACGGAGAAAAGTGAAGAAAATGTGACTTTTTCAGTAAAACATATCATTAATTGAACATTAACCCAGTGTGTCCATCCACTGTCATTGATCCAACTCCATGGGTTTTACTGCTGAATCAATGATGTAGAAGATGACGGTGTTTCCATGGTAACTACGGTGCCTTTGAACATCCAAATGGCTCATATCTGATGACCATGAAAAGATGACAAACTGTATTTTACACCAATTATTTACATGTATTGATAGGATTAGTGGATCAACAGGTATTAAACAGTGTACATCAGTAGATGGTTTAGTCGATGGTGGATGTTTGGCTTAAAATTGACTGATTCAGTTTAGAAAAAAGGCTAAACTAACTGATTATTACATTTACAGTCATGTTAATATTAACTATAATTCTGAAAATGACCATAGTCTGAGTTCTGTTTTTGATCTTCAGAATTAGGCTGATATTCTGATTTCATCAGGATTCTTTGGACATGAAGTCTAGGTCCTCATTAACTCCAGGGGGATTTTAGCTGAAATATGTCAGATTGATTTGGCCACAAATATAAAGGCTTTTTATATTTCCTTTCTTGTATAAATAAGATTTTCCATCCATTCTCATCTCTTCCCTGTTTTCTCTGGAAAATTGATTTTATTGAAACATGAGAGATGATGCAAATTCAAAACCAGTTAACATTTGAGGTTTTACCACCAGAGGAAGGATTAGTGTTTCAACAGGTATTAAACATTTCAGATCAGTGGATGGTTTTGGTTGATAGTGGATGTTTGGGTCTTTATGGGTTAAAAAGCAAAATATGTTCATCTGGAAATCTTTGATAAATGTGCGGCTTGGTTATAACTGAGTGTCTGATCCACTGCCTGCTTTGTACCTGCTCTGTTCATGAGGCTTAAAGTCTGTGCAGCGTCATCACAACGCTCTGCTCAATGTGGTTTTGTAATATGTGTCTCATTTTGTACAAAACTTTAAGGATTCTCCAAACACCTTTTTGTCCCATCATCATCATTTTGTGTAAATCTGTCACATAAAGCGGCGTTTTGACTCACGCAAGGCTATATTCTAACATCCAGTTTATTGCCAACAACCTGTCTGGGTCACATTAAACTTATTATGCATTAAAAAGCTGCCGTTTGCATTGCATATGACGAGAGCTACAACAGTTATGATATTTGACAACATTTGTCAAGAGTCAGAGGATGAGTTCAGTGGAGCTGAGAGGTGTGGTTTGGATTCGGTCTGTTTCAGTCAGTGATTTCACACTTGTGGTAGAAAAAACATATTAAAAAAAATTACTAAATTGGTTGTACAGGTTAAAGTCAGTATTTAGTTTGACCTCTGACCCCATGACAAGAAGCAGCGGAAATAATTAGAAACATCTGACGTGTTGAATCAAACCTGATTGTTTTGTTGATTTTTGTTTAATCAGTTGATTATTTTGTTAGTTTTTTGGGGATTTTTTAGATTATTTTATTAGTTTTTGTTAATTTTATTGATTACTTTGTTTTTTGATTGTTTTGGTCATTTTTGTTAATTTGGTTTATTATTTTGGTAATTTTCTTGATTATTTTGTTGATTTTTGTTCATTTTGTTGATTATTTTGTTCATTTTTGATCATTAAGTTGATTATTTAGTTCATTTTTATTTTGCTCATTTTTGTCCAATTTGGTATGGGTATAAAATATCAGAAAACCAACGTAATTAATCTCATGTTGTTTAAACAAAAGGGTTAAATAGACATGTTAAGTGCAAAGGGAGGTCACACTAAATGAGACCACTTTGGTTTATAGAAGCTGTTTTCATTTCAGTGGAGCTGCTAGTTATATTAATATTTCATGCTTGCGGTAGCAAAAACACAACTCAATATGTCTGTTTTATCTTCAACTGTGACCGATGTGATGTAATTAAACCAAAGCAGACGCATCAGGGGCAGTAATAGCATCTTTTTACCATCATCTATAAACAAAGCTTTTACAAATGTATAAAACACAACAAACTTCCACTTCTCCACTGTTCTCCTCTTTGCTTCTGACATGTTGTTTGCCTCGGATTAGTTATGTATGAAAGTAAATGAAAGTCTCTTGGTTGGATGACGTTGAGTTGAAGATGTTTTCATTTATATGACAGTGTTTTATGTGTAAGAGGTACAGTAACAAGCAAACACCCACCAAAGCCTCTTAAATCCAGATTTCCTCAGTGAGACGTTTTAAAGACAAGGGTGAACATGAAGTAAGTTGTGTTGTAATTGTAAATTTGTTAAATCTGATTATAACCCCCCCCCTTTGTAAACTGTACATATATACACTATGTCGACAAAAGTATTGGGACACGTTGAATTCAAGTGTTTGTGTTCTAACATGGGTCTGGGATACAAAACAATAGTGACAATAATGTCATAATATAGTTTTACATTTTAATAAATATTGATGTTTATAAACTACATGGACAAGAATATTGGGACACACCATGTCTACAGCTGTAAGATGTCCTGTTCATGCTGATTTCAGATAAAAACATCAACATTTCCTTAAAGTTTAATGGGGTTTTTTTTTTCCTAAGTGAGATGTGAAGAAAGTAGATGGTTAGTTGCGATAGAAAATTTAGTCAGAGGACAAAAAATATTTTAGAAGTTCAGTGGTAGAACATTTAAAATCATCAAAAAAATCAATGTTGAGAGAAAATAAGTCAAAACCATCTCTGAGACATTTTGTAAGCAAAGATAACAATTTAAACCAAACTAACCAATGCAGTGATATTTATCCCAATATAATACTATATTATGACATTTGTCATTATTGTTTTGTATCCCAGACCTGTTAGAAAAGAAACACCTGAATTCATTGTGTCCACATACTTTTGTCCATATAGTGTAGTTTAAATCTGTCTATTTAACAGCAGGGCGTCGAGTCGGTGCGTCCGGCTGGTTTCCATTAGTCTTAGGTTGATACCTTTTGTTTTTTGATTAGAACAGCATTGTACAGGGCCCGACTCCTCACTGTGCTCCACCCCCCCCACCATGCTCCGTACTGTACTCATTAGTTGTGCTACTCAGCATCCTGCCCTCCATTTCACTCGATGACTGTAGCATCTCTTTTCCCTGTGGCGTCTGAGTCAGCGAGCGACTTCCACCACCTCCACCATGTCGCTGTAGTGTGATCTGAGCACGTGCGCTGTCATTATTAGCATCTGCAGCCTTTGGTTGGGGGAAGCCTTGTCATGTGACACTACAGAAGGAGGGCAGAGGGAGGGGGGTGGTAAATGTACTCACCTGGTGCTATCTTTGTGATTATTAGGCAAACAAGGATAGAAAGTATGGTAAAGAAAGTCATGTATTGGGCAAAAATATATACTATTTGACTGTGACGTGCTTGTGTTTCTATCTGCTTGCTCCTATTTAATGAAACATTACAAATAAATGCAAAAAAGCAGAAAAAAAGCATTGTCTTCTTGCTTCTTTTTGTTAAGAGGAACAGAAGGGGTGAATGATTAGCGGTTGCAGGTATCTGTCAGTGTGTCCGTGTCTCAGTCCTCGTCCTTGTGAGACCAACGACATTAACTAAAAATCAATCCACATGGAAGAGAATTTTGCTCGATTTCTTTCAATACTCATCCGAGACTGCGCCGCATTCTGGCATGACTTCTGGCATCCTCTCCGGGCGCTGCATGTTGCCTCAATGTGGGAACTGAAGAATATATTATTTTTGCATCTTGTCTCTAATATATTCAAGGAACTCATTAGATTTATCAAGCAACATGCACGCCAGAGGATGCGGAGAAACTTATTCCAGAATAAAATGTCATGTGCTTCTTATAGTCCTCTGGTTATTGTACAATGAGTGCAGTTATTTCTGCAGCGCTTCTTATGCAACAGCAACAGTACTGTGTTTTCAATGCAATGGCTTCTGTATGTTTTCTCACATTGTAGCCATGATTAGCATATTTGAGGATGTCACATTTGGATGATGCTGTGTCCAATTTGTTGTGTGCTAATGAGTGACATTCTGATTCATTTGAAGGGTTGTGCTAAAACAGTACCACTACATACAACTCTGCCAGCCAATCCGAGATATTGGCTGGGTGCAGACTCTAAAGCAACACCTGTGGGGCTGTGCTCTTCCCAATCCCAGGTAACAGCAAGAGCCGCTGAAAGAGTCCGACCACGAGCCACAAATGCCACTCATATCATTCATACATGCTCATGGAGTTGTGATTTACTTTTGTTTTATATTACAGTGGCACAATTTATGTTTTTTCTAGTGAACCACCACATTCTCTGGTCTACTCCTCAGGTCATAGTCCCTCTATTTCTCTTCCATATGGACACTAGAGTGCAGTAGGTGGGGGTGAATGGGGCCTGAATGCCTGCTGTCACATCCCTACATGTAAGGTTCCTTAAGGCGCCTTTTCTTAAGGAGGCCTCAGGTTTAGTCCAGTTCATCATCCAGCAGCTGTAATGCTCCCACTCCTCATATTACAGTGGTTTGACCAAAATGCATGAACGCATACATACACATATGCCTGCTGAATTATCCACCCGGTGACCAGAGCGTATGAGGCAGGCTTCACATTCCATGAAATCACATTTACAGCCTTTTAAGTGGATGCAAAACGGAGTTCACTGTTCATAATACAGTATGTTTCACTCATTCTGAATCACTCTAAAGCATGCAACACTGTTTTCTGTTTGACCTGCAATCTGATTTCACATTTCAGAATTTAGTCTGCACAGAATTTAACATATCTTAGCTTATTGTAAAGGTAAGTATGAGAGGAATAAAGGAAGTGCATGTTAGTCTCAATTTGAGTTAATTTAACTGGAATTTATTGATTTTCAGTGTCTTTTTCTGCCCCAGAACACCCCGAGACCCTCATTGCATTGGCCTTCTGTTTGCAATAATGTCCCAGTGAGTCAGTGAAGGTGAATGGAAACAATCCAAATCAATGACCTGTAAAGATCTGAGTGAAAATCTGTCCAATACGTCCTGATGAAGAGTTTTACTTGATTGTACTTACAACCCAGTGGATGCAGCTGCACTACAGCAGGAGTGTCAAACTCATTTTAGTTCAGGGGCCACATTCAGCCCAATATGATATCAAGTGGGTCAGACCAGTAAAATAATAATGAAAAAAATAAAAATACATTATGAAAGTGTTTACATCTATCCTTTAATAATGAAATAATGACATTTCTTAAGAAAAATAAGTGAAATTTGAACAATATTACGCCTCAGTTTATCTTTTACATCATTACACGTGTATTACAATTTATACAGTGGATCTATAGATACACAGAACATTTACTAACAGGCAGAAGATTGTTAAAATTGCACTTATTTCTCTTAATACATTTCCAGTTGTTTGTATTTGTTCAGGTTATCTGCATTTTCTGGGAAAGAATAGTCTGTACATGTATATATTTTCATGTAATTTTATTTTTTTACACTAAAACAAAGAGGAAAAGCAGTCATGTTATGTTTATGTCATTATTTATAGGTTTTTATTACAGTATTTTACTGGCCTGACCCACTTCAGATCACATTGGTCTGTATGTAGAACATGAACTAAAATGAGTTTAACATCCTTGACGGTTAATATCTTCAGTGTAGTTTTTGAGTTTCAGAAATTCATCCCACTGGGCCGGATTTGACCCTTTGGCAGGCCGGTTTTGGCCCATGGGCCGTATGTTTGACACCCATGCACTACAGTGTTTGTTTTGTACTTTATTTTCCTGAATGTGTCTCTAAAATGAGTGGTCCCAGGGTGCTCAGCTCGGCTCAGTCCAGTACTTGTCCAACTGGGAGAGTTACCTCATGGCGTGTCTCTTTCTGTCTCCTTTTTTTCCTCTGGTGTCTTAACTATGTGCTGCCTCCTAGAGACGCTAAAGACGAGGTTCTCCGACCCAGTCATCATCATTCCCAGGGTGCTGCTGGAGGAGAACCACAGCCACTACTGGACCGACCCGAGCCCCGGAGGAGCGGCGGAGTCGTACGATTCGCCCTCGATGTGAACCAGATGGAGTAGCCTCGGAGGCGGCGCCACCTCCTGCACAGACTGCTGCTCTGTCCTGTAAATATCTAGCATTTGCAACTTAAGTTGGATTAGAGAAAAAGAGGTAAATCTCATGGAGAGCGTCCATGAGGAGACCCACGTATTGAATCACGCATGTTTGAGACGGCATCATCTCAAAGGTCACGGCTGTTTGACTCCTGGCATTATTGCAAAGGTGCTACATCATTTTTTATTTTCATTTTTTGGTTAACATGCAATTATTTTAAAAGATTATGTCAATATTATTAGAAATACCACACCATAAAGTGCTTATATGATAATTACAATAATTGTACTGTACATTGGTTGGTTTTAGTGTAAATAAATACAGTATAACTTGCATTTTGCCATATTGTAATCTTTGATTTATGGTTAGTGACTTGATGAAGTTTATATGTCAACTCACATTCACACACTTGTATTTAAGCGCATTATTTATGTATAAATGAGTTTGTAAAATGCAAAAAAAACTCACTAACATATACAGATTTGGAAATAATTATTGGACCATCCATATTCGTATATTACTGTGGAAAAGTCTTCAATCTGTAGCTTTGTTGTTTTTTTAGGGCTGACATGAGTACACATATTAGTGATTTATGTCTCTTCTTATCAGATGCAACAAGAAACTACAGGAATTATTTTCAGACGCAAACATCAGAACTAAATTGCTCCTCCAGTCGACAGTCATTAGGATTTGCTGTAGCATCTGTTTAGCAAAAAGAAGCCCAAACTATACGAAATCTGATGTAAAACACCAGAAAATGAATGCAATAACCTGCATTGTAATGTGATTTTGCCTGTTAAATGAAAAGGGAGGTGATGCTTTGGTTTGCAGAGGCTGTTTGTATCCTCATACATATATACATTATTTCCATTATATCCTGGTTGTATTTTTATGCAGAGACGGAGATCTGCATATGTGAGGTCACTGGCTTTTGTAAGACCAAATCTAATGGGATCCTAAGAGCTATTATTTAATTGTATTTATTCATAATGAGCTTCATAAAATCTAATATCTAAATACATTCAATACATTAATGAAAACAAGAAACACTGCTACAGTAAAATTTACAAATTTTACTCCAGATCATAATATTATTCTGTGCATCACATACAGTACATATATAAGGTTAAGGGAATACAATGTACTTTACAACTTAAATAAGAAAGGAGTGGTGCATGATGAGGAGATGTTCTGGTTTACAAGGACAAAGAGAATCACTGCTAAGAATATAAGGTACTAATGCCAAGATCCACAAAAGACAAGGCAGAAAACATTTCAGCAAGTCAGTAAGCTGTAAACTATGCATTAAACTGGTATAAAACACAAACCCAATAATGGCCACATACATTAAAACACCAGTACATGGTAGAAAACACAAAACCACCACAAAATCAACAAGAATATGACCATTCATGACTGTTCACTCTTCAAGAACCGTTTCAGTTTGAGGTTGAAATGATCCCAGGATCCAGTTTTAGGAAAAAACTGTTCTACAAGAACCAACCCAAGCATCTAAAGAATCTGATGGCATTTAGAACGAGGGGTACATCTAGAAAATATAAAATGAAACTTTACATATATGATCAAAATGGTATTAATGTTCGAATGGTCGTTGTAGACGCTGCTTCACAACAATATTAATATGAAACATCGTTACGTTCTTGAAACCATTTGAAATGCTCTAGTAAGACTAAAAGTTTACAAAGTTCATAAACTGATGGAGCTCGCTTTAAAAAGGATTATTTGTACTTTCAAGCATTAAAAAATTACTAAAAATTCTCATAATGAGTGTTTAGAATAAAGATCTGTGAAGTTCTGTGAAAGATGCCAAAGTATTGGATTACAGAGATATGAAGACAATTTATTTCCAGCGACAGGATTTATGTGACCACTAGAGGAAGTAGTGAGTCACTCTGCTAGCCAAGGTCAAGTTGAGGGTGAGAACCATTGAGAAACAACTGTCAGTCACAGAAAAGAAGTGATATAAATAGAAGCTGTTATTTTCTCTACACGGGTGAGTTTGATTATGAGGCTTATGAAGGTATAAAGTTATTATGGGTGTTATTATCTATGCTAATGTAACCAGCTCACCTTGTATTGTGTAGTGGATTATGAAGAGACTTCTCTGGGTTGATTTGAAATGTATTATATTCCTCCTGTGAGATGACACACAATGGACACTGCTGTGAGATCAGTGACAGTCATGAGCCCTTTGCACTTCCTCCTGCATAGTCAGAGTAGGCTCTGCGTATTACTCTCAGTGTAACACAGTTAAACCATTTCAATTATTACAATCTTAGATATGATCAATATGATACCATAGTGAACATAAAGTCACCCTTTGTATGCATTAACTGTTAAATAACTTAAATGAAGTTGACATGAGAACCTTATCCCCTTATTGGATGAAAACAAAAAGACCTGTTTCTACACTTGACGTTTAGGAAATTATTGCCATGAGAACCATGTCCCCTTATTGCACAAAAACAAGAATGAGTGTGTGCACCACCGAAGACGTACCGTCGCGCGCACACATGTAGTATATAACTAAACAGAAACTTCTCCGTACCTGAGAGATGACACACAATGGACACTGCTGTGGGATCTGTGACAGCCACGAGCTCCTTGCACTTCCTTTATAAAGCACAAAATTAAAGTATATCACTCACAAATTATAAAAAGAGAAGACGTGGGAACTAGCTTAAACATCAGTCAAAATGGACCTTAGCCCACTACAAACTCTACAAAACAAAAATATACAGCACATAGATGCACTCCAAAAATATATCTAAAAATGACTAAAACAAAATAGCATTCCCATGTAAAAATATCAAAAAGAAATGCAAGTTTTATTAGAATCCAGGTTTTTCGTATCTTACCTCCTGTGTACTCAGAGTCGGCTCAGAGAGCTGCCCCACACACGCGAGAGGTGACGGAGGTGACGTCACAGTACTGCGTTCAAGGACAATCGGCTCACCGCCCATTCCATTATCTCCAGGTATTCCAGGTATTGCCCATACATTATTTTGTGGAATTTAATGAATTATGAAAAGCGAATTGAAATTCACTTTTCATAATAACCTGTTACACTAAGTTGCTGTTTGTTGATCCACAGTTCAGACTAAACGGACAGTTCTGACCTTGTTTGTTGGATTCCAAACAGTTCTTTAGTTCAGCTACTGACAACACAAACTGAACGTAAAACAGGAGATTTCTGGTTTTACTGTGGCTGTTTTCAGTCTAAAAACAAAGCTGAGCTAACAGAGCTATAATGTAAACTATCTGCTGATGCAGCATGTGAAGATTATAAGACAGTGTTATTTTGAGCAACTGTTAAAATAAGCATCTATAAGTTTTAGTTTGAAGAGGAAAACTTGATGATACCATAATACAGATGTGTGGAAAGAATGACCTTTATACTTTATTCAGTAACTGATATACTCTGTGGATACATAGGGTTGATTTATTGGTGGTTTTGGTCCAAAGTATGTTCTGGTACCACAGTGACCCCTGCTGGTCAGAGTTTGGAACATTAATACTACAAAGAACACCTTAAAACAGTTGCTCTGAGACACATATGTCCAAATAGTTCATGTCATAACATCAGTGCGATTAAAAATGCCAGAACATTTGATTCCAGCTCTTGTTTTCAGCTCTGACACTATTTGCAACAAAAACCTCCTTCATGTTAATTATTCATCCCTGTAAAGTGAGTTAAATCCATCCAGAAACTGGAGCGACTGCATTGTCAAAACTCTCTGTCCAAACTCCTGTTTTCCTTCTGGGCAAAAACTAGGTCTGAGTCTATTTCTGTGTTTTCTGTCAGATGTCCAAACCGTCGACATCAAGGAAAATGTTGCACACTGGTCTGCCTACTTTCCTTAAATAACATAAGGCATTTTTGGAACAGGGTTTTTGGCAACGCTGTCGGTGCCTCATTAAAGCAGGTGTTCATATTTAATGTATGTTTCATCGTCAGGGCTGAAGAAAAGGGAAACAGGAGGAAACGGAGGCAGGGTTTGGTGTTTCCATGTCACAGTTTATTCTGCTCCTCATTAGACTGAGTTCCACTCACAGTTTATCACATCTGTAGATTGGAATAATGACGGAAGGAGACACTGTTGTCTTTTATAAGAACTGAGGGAGGAAAAGTAACGCTCAGCCTGTCAGACTTTATCAGGAGGCCAGATGTCATGAAGAAAAAACACAAATAATTCAGAAGATGAAGCGTAAATGGAGCCAATCAAAACTGCCCATTTTCTTCATTGAGTTGATTATTGAGTTAATTTTGTTGACTATGATATTCTTTTTTTATCTTTTGTTAATTTTGTTGTATATTTTGGTCAGTTTTTGTTCAGGTTTGTTAATTTTGCTCTTTATGTTGACTTTTAAGTTTATTTTGTTTCTTGTTGTATTCTTTTTATGTTGTGTTCATATTTATTTGTTACATTTGTTCATTAGTTTGGACAGTTTTTTTTTACTTTTGTTCTTTTTTGGTCATTTTGACTATCGTATTCATTCACATTCATTTTTAATAATCTAGTTGGTTAGTTTGGTCAGTAGTTGTTGATTTTTTTGTCATTTTTTTCATTTTGTTGACTAATGAGCATTTGTAGGAGGTGATGGACAAATAAATCCGATTCACAGAGATCCATCCCTCTACTTCCAGAACTTCAGGGATCTGCTGAACGTCTCGGTCCAGATACCACAGCACACCGTCAGAGGTCTGGTAGAGGGGAAAAGGGGAACCTATACAATATTAGACAGGTAGTCATAATGAGATTGGTTGAGATCCAGTTGTTATTCTTTAGATCCGTTGGGTCAGTATTAACGGTTTTACATTGGGAATGAACAACGTCTACAGATGCTCTAACCCACTGATTTGACATCACAATTTCTGACATTTTTGTAACTTTGAGGTCTACATATTTATTTGCTGCCTAACATATCCAACCACTGACAGGTTGGAAGTCACCACTAAAATACTTCTGGGTCTTTATTGTTAATGTAATCTAGTATGCAATGAGGAAAAAAGACAAGGAAATCGATTCAGGATGGTGCAACATGATGGACATTTTCAGGTGATTAAACACTAATGAAAACATAATTATTAACCTATTCATTTCTGTAAGTTCATCCTCATAACCTCCATAAATCTGGGCCTTTAAAAGCCTGACATACTCTGATATTTAAGGCTAATGTTGTAGAATGATGGTCCATCCAGCATCCATGCAGGTCCTGGTCTATAAACAGACAATAAAGATGTTTAATTATTAATGACCTGTGAGAGTCGAGGCCTGTGGAGATTCAACACACATAAACACTCAGACCGTAAAACATGATGAACGGCTGCATCCCTGACCTACAACAACAAGGATGGATGAGAGGAAGAGGAGGAGTAGGAAGGAGGAAGGACGACCATGGAGATGGATCAGGTTACAGACACACTGAGTATGTGGATGACAAAACATAAAACACTTGATTTACCTTTTATTTAACATAATCTCCATGAAATAAATGTTTGTGCATCTTTCAGCATCACAGAGACATTTTAGTTCATTAATCATAGCAGGATTCAGAGTTTATTTAAGTATTTGAAGCATTTACTATACTATTTATTTTGCACTTCCTGTGTCTTGTCTTGTGTATTTTTACTGTCTATGTTATTTGTAGCTATTTTGCCTCAAGACAAATTTCCTTTCAGGAGCAGCAAAGTTGATTTTATTTTATTTGATATGTTTAATAAAAATATTTTATTTGATGCGTTACAAGTCTCGAGGGAAAATCAAGCTTTATAAATCATCTTTTTTATTATTATTATATTATATCCATTATTATTTAGTCTGTACATTAATGTAATACTGCTAAATATCTGTCCATCCATTGTACTGTGCCAAATGTATGCTGATGATGCTGTTATATATAGTATGTCCATGCGAAAAGCAAACTGCAAGCTGCTCACGGGCTGTCGTATGCAATGAGTAATGTGTGGGACTGGTTGCTGAAGTCACAAATAGTCCTTAATGTGTCAAAGACTATGAGTAAATGTTGTAGATCCTGCAGTGATGGTGCAAGGAACAAAACTGGAAATAGTACACGAGGTTAAATACATAGGTGTTATCCGTGACTCTAAACTCTGTCAAAAAAAAAAAAGTCAACAAAATGAAATTTAATTTAGCAATTTTAAAATACATCAGAGATAACTTGACACCTGAACACAATGGTCGTGTGTATGTGTGTGTACACTGTAATATAAATGTGTAATGTGTTTTACTTATGTGTTGAATGAGTACACTGGATTGTACTGTTTTTATAGTGTCATGTTGTTTTATGTTTGGGACTAAAGCTGGAAATTAGCCTTGGCTATAATCTTGCATATTGGCACACATTGTGTTAATATGAACTGTCCCTTTGAACATAAAAAATAACCTTCAAACTTCAAATGGACTAAATCTGCTGTTTCTGACCAGAAAATTAAAACATTTGTTTTTATTCTAACCCTAATTTTCAGTTAATTTTATCTTTGGAAAACTTGGACAGAAGTGTCAAATGTCTTTATAATGCTCTGGTATTGATGTTTATGTATTATTATTGTTATTATTAAAGTTATGTAGTGATGCCACAGTCATTAATAACAGCCAAAATTTACAGGATTTCTAATGATGCAGAAAATAATAGAAATGCGTGGACAAACCACTGCAATGTCACATATTTTAATAGTAAATTGTGTTTATGGTGTGGTTCCTTGTGGTTTTCTCCCTGGATGTGAATGAAAGGAGTCGTTTCTCCTCTAGTGAACATCACAAATCCCAGAGGTACAACTGCATGAATTCAGGAATCACTCCCCAGACGCTACTTTTGTGTATTTAACAATGGATGGATGTTGTTGTTGTCGTCGTCTCGTAGTCAGTTTAAAGGTGATAAATGATCCAACATAAACGTGCTGTCGGTTTATGGTAACATGCTGCTGTTGTGGAGTTAAATCAATCAAATCAGCTTCACTAAATGTAAAAAAAAAAAACCTCATTCAAGACTAATTCCTGCTTTTAAATCGACACGTTTCCCCGCTCTCTGATGTAGACGCCGTCCCCCCCCAATCCTTTCATCCATCTTTCCCTCCATCCATCCCTGCCCTGGGCTGTTGCCATGGAGACAGGTTGCTAGGCCTCAGATGGTGAGGCTGAATGGGTTAATTAGGAGGCGGGGCCTTTGTGGCTCTCCAGATGGTAGTAAACCCTCCTTCACCACAGGTCTCCAGGGGCCTCCTACCACCCCCCATGCCCTCCTCCCCCTCCTCCTCCTCCTCTTCATCTCAGAGAAAAAGCCTCTCCTGTTTAGTATTCGCCTCCAGACGTCGATCACAAACTGCATTTTACGGCCCTGCAGTCAACAGTGAAGGATTATGGGACTGGGAGGAAATCTGGATCCTCATTTCTGCTTCCGACACATTTTTTTTTTCCAACTCATTGATGTGATGAAAAACACAGCGTGACGTTTAGTTCCACCTCCTTTTAGAACGTCAACACAGCCTGTGAAAGCTCCCTGACATCTTTATCCTCTACATATTGTGTGGTGTAAACATGTTTATGTGTGAGCAGACAGGAAGCCATTTTACACTTTGTGTCTTCAGTGATGAACTGTACCAGCAGCGCCCTCTAGTGTCTGCACATTTACATGACAGTGTTCAGCGTTGATGCACAAACAGCTCCAGTTAAATTCAGGTTAGAAGATGTATTTCACATTTTTAAAAAAAAAACCTATATAAATATTCATATCAACTTCACAACTTACAACTTAAGGGGAGAACTCAATTTAGAAAAAAAACTTGTAAACTAATCTAATCTAATCTAATATTAAACATATTTAATGCAAGTGGCCTGAAAATTAATATAACTCTAAAACATCTAGAACCATTTTTGTGGTGACGTCCACTTGAAATTTATTCAATATTCAACCTTTCCTGAGGGATTTATTGTAACATTTTAACATATTTTTCAGCAAAAATCATGTCATTTCCAATATTTAATTCACTGGTCATGTAGTTGTTACTAAGAGCTCAGAGTAAATTCCATGGTTGACACATGAGAACAGAGAAAAGTGAATTTTTTGGCAAAATATATCATTTAATGAACATAAAAACAGTCATTTTTCAGTGTAAATCATGTATTTTCCTATATTTAATTAACTGATCATGTAGACATTCAGAGAAATTCAATGTAAATTCAAAGGTTATTATATCAAAACAGAGAAAACTGAAGAAAAAGGGACATTTTTGGTAAAATATATCATTAACTGAACATCAAAATGTCTCCAACCACTGTCACTTTCTTTATTAGGATTTCATCTATTCTGTCATGCTATTAATTCTATGTTTGTAAGATTTTATTTTACTTATTTATCATCACATTACTGTCTTTGTGGATGAATTTCTCTATGTAAATCAATCTGTCTTGTCTGTCACCTTCTTTTTCATTAATAGCATTTTTTAAAGACTCATGCAAAGGATTGTGGGTTGTTAAACAGGACGTATGTACTCTTTTTCATGTCTCCAAATGTAACTCAAGATCTTGAAGATGCAGCAGAAATAAAAACTCTTCCATATTTCTAAGCTTTAATATTAAGACATTCATAAAATAGTTAATCTTTACATTTGACATTATACTGTGCTAATATTATTATTATTTCAAGCTCATAATGTTCACAGGGAGGGTTGTAAGGAGCAGATTCATGTCAAACATCAAATAGTTTGTGCAGAGACATGTAACTGTAGATTAATATGATAACAGCGCCACCCGGAGGCGGAGGATGTGGTGTTTTCTGTGTCTGTTTATGCAGCTCTAGGTGTTGAAGTGAAGGTAGGTGAAGTTCTCCTCCTTGGGTTTGATGTTGAAGTTGTAGTGTCCAATTCGGTTCCTCTGGTAGTAGAAGAGACAAACGAATCCGATGATGAAGAAAAGCGACAGGCCGATCCCCAGACAGGACATACCAACGATGTGGAGGGTGTCGAAGCCTTCCTCCAAGGCCTCTGAAAACGAAGAGGAGGAGGAGGAAGAGGAGGAGGAGGAGGAAGAGGAAGAGGAGGAGGAAGGAAAAGAGGAAGAGGAGGAGGAGGAAGAGGAAGAGGAGGAGGAGGAGGAGGAGGAGGAGAAAGAGAAGGAAGAAGAGGAGGAGGAGGAAGAGGAGAAAGAGGAGGACAAGGAAG
>JAPQRQ010000007.1:32279589-32291726 GCA_037367365.1 Apogon talboti
CTGCAATTTCATTACACAACCTGTGTAATGACAATAAAGCCTAATCTATTCTAATATACCAAAGCTATTCTATTCTAAGGATATTTTGTTCTATTCTATTCTATTCTATTCTACCTCTAATGCAGGGGTGTCAAACATATGGTCCATGGGCCAAAACTGGCCCTCCAAAGAGACCAATCCGGCCAATATGATGAATTTGTGAAATGCAACAACACTGACAGCCAAGGGTGTCACTGAGTCTTCACAAGTTGTACTGATCATAAGGTTAAATGTTATATTTTCCAGCTAGATCCACTGTGATCTGTAAGTTTTAATACACATGTGTAAATGATAAACTGAGGCAGAATATTGCTAAAATTCCACTTATTTTTCTTACATTCAGGTTGTTCATGGATGTTGAGGTTATTCAGTTTTTGTTTAAGGGTTGTTTGTACATGTAAACATTTTCATACTGTAATTTTACTTTTTTCATTTTGACAATTTCATTTCAACATTATTTATACACTGTTGTGTTATTATTTCACTGGTGCGGCCCATTTGAGATCATATTGGGCTGAATGTGGCCCCTGAACTAAACAGTCGTCCCTGAACTTAACAGTTCTGTTCTAGTGGAATTGTTTCATCAAATAAAAAAATAAAAGCCAGTTCATGCATACAGTTCTGCGCAAATGTCTTATTCCATCTCTAGGTTCATTGTTTGTGGGTTGAAATTATCATACATATTTAATTCTCATTCTCTTTTCTTCAGATACAACAAGAAAATACAGGATATATGTGCACAGCCTTAAAAGACACACAAATAACGGAACTAAATGTGTTGTAAAAGTTAAAGTCACTATTTAGTTTGACCTCTGACCCTATGACAAGAAGCAGCAAAAACAATTAGAAACATCTGACGCATTAAATCAAATTTGGTATAAAACATCAGAAAATTAATACATTAAATCTCATCTTCTCTGAATAAAAGGGTTAAAGACTTGTGAAGTCCAAAGGGAGGTCACACTAAATACGACCACTTTGATCTGTAGGAGCTGTTTTTAACCTGAAACTTTAGTTTTTCCTGCTATACATACTGTACTTCACATATAGACTTTTACACAGGCTTGTTTGTTTTTTGTGCATTGTCCTTGTTAAATTAACTAAACTAAAACAACCTTCTAAATAAGCTGTAAAAATGAACACACCAGCTGCACATTACTGACAAATTAGAGCTGAGACCTTTGATACTATGACAAAAGTCAGTTAAACAGTAGACACTGTGTCACCCACTGAAAAAAGGAGAGCAGGTTGTAATCTGAGGTTTGTTTGTGGTTTAACTAAAGGTGAAGAGGAAGTTCGGTCTGACTCAGACTAACAAAGACCTAACAAAGGTAACTAGAAAAGCACTTGAAGAGCACAGATCTCCACCAAGGCAGCTCAGTCTCCTACCAAGCTGCTGCACATGTCCCATGCTGCTGTACATGTCATGGCGACATGTCTTTTCAGCAATAACATATAATACCCTTAACGTGGGTTACCTAGCAACAGATAAACAATGGGGCCACATTGACATTGTGTCAAATGTCATGTGCAGAAACAGACATGCCAGCTGAGAGGTTATTCAACTGAAAATGCCATGAAACAATCCTGGATCCAGACGATGATCTGGATCACCCCCAAAATCTAATCACTTGTTCCTTGTCCCATTTCGGACATTTCCTGAAAATTTCATTAAAATCCGCCCATAACTTTTTGCATTATGTTGCTAACTAACAAACAAACAAACAAACTCTAGTGAATACATAACCTCCTTGGCGGAGGTAAAATTTGGATTTGTCCACAACACCGGTCCAGCCCTGCCCGGCCCCTTTAGAAAACATACACTTACAGTACACGTGGACAAGAGGGTCAAACAAAGAGAAAAATATTAGTGCGAACAAGGCATATTATTAAATTGCATTTTTGGTTTAGTTGTCTTATGTTGATAATTTGCTTCAGGCATTTGCTTTTGTTGATAGTTGTATTTCGTTTTTTATGTGTCTGAAATAAAATATTCAAAATACAGACAAACTGCACAAAAAAGAACAAGAAATGAGTGTGGTTTTCTGCATAAATTAGATGTAAACAGATCAAATCCAACTCTGAAAAACATGTACTGTCCCTTTAAATCAGCCTCCGTCGGGTCTTCCGCGAGCCCCGCCATGTGATCCCCGACAGCCAATAAGAACGCAGCGCACGTGACGAGCGTTCTTTGCGATGACTTCATCCCTGGTGTGGGATGACGTCAAATTCAAGATGGATGGAATCACGACCAGCGCGAACAAATCTACACAACACTGAACAAAGTCCGGGCTCTGCGGAGGACACACGGCGCCCACGACGGCCACGGTAAGTGGACCGGGTCCGAGGACCGAACCGAGCCGAGCGGGGCCAGGCGAGGGGGCCGGGGCCGATCGGAGGGCTGCGGACGGAGGCGCCTTTCCTCTCCCTCCCTGACGTAACTCGAAAGGGGGGATTGAGCGGCTGTAAAACCGTCCAGACTCGACCTGTTTGGGTGCCGTGTCATGTCACGCCGGGTTCACGCCTGTCTCCGCTGAATTAAACCGTCTGTCCGGGACTTAGTCCGGTCCGGGTCCGGGTCTGGTTGTGTTTTCATTCTGGGGGAGTCCATTGAAACGCTCCCGGGCCACGCACAACTTTTCCCATAACGATTTAACAGACGTTAGACTCGGTTACAGTGGACCCGGGTTCACCTGTGTTCACCAGGACCGGGACCAGGACCAGTGGGAGAAGTTCTGTGTCCGGACAAACTGAGCCACGTCTCACGGGTGATCCACTTCCTGATACCCCACCGCGGACCGGGGCCGTGTAACCTGGTCTCCGGTCCGGTCCGGTCCGACCCGGTCCAGTGGTTTTTAACTCAATGAATGAAGCCTCACATCATTTCTCAAACACCAGGTTGATCCACCGTAACGACACGTTTCCGCTCAATGTTTTCAAAATAAACGTGATCACATGAAGTAAAAGCACATCAACAGGAAGGGGAGACCTGTGGATCCGTCCAGAACCTGATCCACCAGCACCACATTTACCCCATAAACACTGCTCAGTCAACCGCTTCATTTACCACTTCTCCATTTAGAACATTAAAATACACTCTATTCTATCTGAGGGAGCAATCATTATGTAGAAAAACATCTAATATCACATAATATTATCTATGTTACCTGAAACATGGAGACAACATGTAAAAACCATGAAAATTATTTATTAAAACTGAAAGTGGTTACAATACCCTGGAACAGTGAAGTTTATTGATCATTTTTAATGTTATGTACAACTAACTATGCACATTGGATATTTATTGTTCATCATGTCATATTAAATCTGCAGTACTTGATAGTTGCTTTTTGTCTGAAAAATCCATAATTCTCTTTCAGTGTATTGTAATCCAACTGAGAAGATACTAGCTTTCAGGCCTCAGAAAAAGTAAAATAAATGTGGTTACGACTTTCTGGAACAGTGGAATTTATTGATCACTTTTGATATTATTTACAAATAGGGATGTGATGCTATAGCAGTTGGACATCCGTATGAGATACTTTTATATATCATCATATTAAAACTGCAGTACTTGATCATGTCATTGTAAAAAATCTACAATTCCCTTTCAGTGTATTGTATTATAGCTGTCAGGTTTCTGCAACATTTCCTGTGTTTTCATGCTTTGGAAAACTAAAATGTAAAATAAGAACCATGACGATTGTTTATGAAAACTGAAAGTGGTTCCAACATCCTGGATCAGTGGCATTTATTGATACTATTTAATATTATTTATAACCAGGCAGGGATTCACCTCAGGCATTAGTACCACATATTTATCATTCATCATTTTATATTAAAGCTGCAGTACTTGACAGTTTTTAGCATCACTGTGCAAAAATCCATAATTCCCTTTCAGCTGCCTGTGTGGACAGTGGGTTTCTGCATTTCCTTTAGAAAAAATAAAGTCAAATAAAATGATTATTATTAATTAAAAGTGGAAGTGGTTAACCCCCCCCCCCCCCAAAAAAAAACAACTTCTCAAAACTAACGATAATTTAACCATAACTTATTTATTATTTTACTCCACAACATTTTAGAGGCAAAATCTAAAGCAACCAGATCATATTATGTTCATCACAACTGCTCCTTCATGCATCTTATTACTTTTTGTACTAAATTTATGCTGCTTTGCTCCAGATTTAATTTTTCACTCTGGAAAACGGGTCTAGAGCTCGACTGACTGAGCATGGATTTTGAAAAGTGATAATAAGTGGAGTATAGATTAGGAAAAAGCTGATATCATCCCACCTTATATCCAAAAATATGAAACTGAAAACAGATTATGCACGTCTGAAATTATTGTTCATTAGAAACTAGGGATGTAACGATACACTCAACTCATGAGTCGACATGATTTCTGATACTTTCTCACAATTTTTTTTTAACAGAATGAGCTTGCAGACAAATTATGACTGAAAAAGATTCCTTTAATTATTTCTCAGACAAAAAAATACTGATTTCTGAGGTAGGAAAACAAAACAAAACAAACTACGCAATGAATGCATATTTAAAAACATATATATGTAAATATATAAAAACTACAAAATATATTTTCTCTTATCCTTAACAAATTAAAAAGAATCCCTTTTTATTTCTCTGAGGTAGGGTAAACTGCAAAACAACGCATATCTCTTTTTAAAAGCGCGACTGAAATTATATTTTATCTTAAATAACAAAAAATAAATAAAAAATTGGATTTTTAAAACAAATCTCCCATCAAAATAACTAAATGAATAATACAAATAAACAAAATGTCTTCAAATAAACAAACTAAGGCTTGCATGTGTTCCTAGTTTGGGATTTGCTAATTGCGCTATTTGTGTAGGTCATATTTGCACGCTGTTTTTTGTCTTGTCTGTGATCTTCTCACCTTTTAATTTTTGCACACAGGGAAGCCAAAATGCTGCCACACCTCCACGTTGAAACTGGTCTGTGCATCCTCCATTTCAAAATCACTTGCGACCGCTGCCACGTCTCTCAGTGACGTACAAGATCAAACACATAGTGACGTATGATGTCGAACAAGTGAAATCAAAAGTAGATTACGCCCTCTGCTGTTTATAAAGGGCATTGCCATTCAGTTTTCATCTCACCCAATTTGTATCGCCACACATTTGTATCGATTGTAACTGTCTCACGATGCATCGTTACATCCGTATTAAAAACCATAGCGCTGAAGGCCTCAATCATGGTAATAAATGCATCTAAACCACTGATCATAACCTCAAAGTGATCAATCATCAAACGTGGAGCTAAATATCAAACTAAATATAAAAAATCAGCGTGTTTGAGCGACTCTTTTCTGTAAAAGTCAGTATTTTACTGCTTTCTACCGATACAAATATCAGACTTTCTAAAATATCCTTTGGTGCAGATTAAGTGGTCAAACTGACAATGACCCATAGTTAAAATGTGAAAGAAATCTGTAAAGTCTAGGCATATTTTTAGACGATTATCTACCGTGTGAGCAGACTTTTACTCTGTAGATGTATGTCGTTAATTAGAATCAGATCAGATGAGGATTTTTAGGAATTTCCATGTTGACATATGGGAGTTTGGGGGATTTTCCAGCAACAGTGAAGTCACCTGTAGTTAGTATTAGCGTGAAATCAGAACCACAACAGTTTAGTTTTGTTCATATTTTACTGTGTCTATTATTAGTTCTCAGTCAGTCTGGGGATTTCCACGTGAACATACGGGTTTGTACTTGATCCGAACCCCCACTGTGTTTTAAGAAAATCAGTACAGACAGATGGATAGACAAACACATACACAGACAGACAGACAGACAGATGGATAGACAAACACACACACAGACAGACAGACACATAGACAGACAGATAGACAGACAGATGGGGAGTCCAGTCAGAGTGATGACACAACCTCCTGATCAGAGCTGATTATTCATGCACTGCTGAACCAAATGTGATCTTCTAAAAAATTCCAAAAAGTCTTAAGTAATGAAAGCATAAACAAGAAATTAAAAAACCTCTGTAAACATGAAACGTCACCAAATTTAATGCAAATGTCGTGTTGAAAATTCCAGTTGCAGGTTTGTCCTCAGCGTTGTGACTATGTCAGGGGGTTGTTGAGCTTTTCTATTATTTAACTAAAACATTACACACATAAAACATAACATGCTGCGCACTAAGACCCCTCGGCCAGAATGGAGCTATTTTCAAAAGGGTTATGCTCCATGCCATTCCTTTACTTTCTTGGTAAATTCCACCGCCGTTTTCGGTTGAATAACCTCTCAGCTGGCATGTCTGTTTCACCATGAAAAAGTGACCCTGTTGTTTATCTGTTGCCAGGTAACCCATTTCAAGGGTATTATATGTTGTTGCTGAAAAGACAGGTCGCCATTTGGCCTTGTAAATGTAGGTCAATTTCACCCATTTTCAATAGACTTCTGCTCCATGCCCAGATGCATCTACAGTATAAATTTGGTGCAGATATATCAATGCATTCTTCAGATAATGTCGTTACATCGTTGAATGTCCTTAAATGTTTTGTGAATGAATGAAAGTCACACTGGTTTACTTTCATTTTAAATACAAGGAAATACTTTGTCTAGGACTTTAAGAGTAACATTTACAACAATAAAATCAGTATATAGACATAAAATCTGCAAGGAAACAAGTCTAGATGTGATGAAAAAATTATTAGAATATTCCTTGCATGACCATAAATGACATTCTTAAAATTTTTTTTTTGCTTTTCATTCAGAAAATGTGCTATAAAAACTGTTATAATGATGGAAAACTCTGAATTAAACTGGAAACCTGTTGTCCGCAAAGTGTTTTAGAGGATTTTTAGAAAAGTATGAATATTATGTTGAAAAAGGGGCTTTTACTAGAGGATATAAGACGTTTTTAAGCTTGTGTTCAGACTCATTTCACAACAGTGCAAATACAACTGCTAAAAAAAGATTAGAAACAAAATAAATACAATTACATGCACCACAAATGAGTTAATACACTGTATAGTTAATACATAAATTAAAAGCTACAATTTCAGGTTTCTTTGAGAGTTTATAATAGATGGATAGACAATTAATGGAAAAAAATGTCCGATTAATGGGTGGATAATTAACAAAGTGAATAAAAATGAGTAAAACAAACATAAGCATCAAAATGAGTAAAGATAAAAAAAAGCAGCAAAATTAATGAGAAATTAACCAAATGAGACAAAATTAATAAAAACTGAGCAAAATGGGCAAGAAAATTGACAAAAATACACATAAACAAATTGCACAATGAATGAAAAGAATGGATAAATGGATAGACAGATTTTACTGATCCCCAAGTGTATAAGTGATGTAGAAGTATTTCCCTGATCTTAAATGGACTTAGATTCCCTCATATTAAAGAGACCAGACAAACAGAGATGAACACAGAGCATAACATTTAAAGAACAGTTCAGCATATGCAAATACCCCTGTTTTCTTCACACGTACACAGAAAGTGTATATTTTTTATGTGAAACTGAAAATGAAATGATGAACAGTTCTACTTTCCACCCAACAAGTGGTTTCAGCCTCTGGTTAAGCATGTGTTAATAATTTCTTGTTTTTAATTTAGTCATCAGGAAATGATCTAAAAATAGACGTGCACACAATTAGACAGTATTTGCTGTATTGGCTGCCACATGGCGCTGGTGTTCTCTTTCCTATCTCTGTTCACATTTTGTTTTATGAAACCTGATTATTTTAACCTCAGAGGAAGTGATTTTTATCTCTGATGATGGGAAACTGGTGATACAGCGCCTGGTTTGGAGAGGAACTCTTTAGACTTCCTGCCTCGATCGGGGTCACTAGCTGTGATTTGACATCAGATTGATTATCAGGTCATCTGACCACGAACATGATGTAATCAAAAGTAGTGAAGCACATGCAACCCGCTGCATCACAACTGAAACTGTGAAATCATTTTTGAGCAGAGTTGTTCCATCAGGTGGCAGCTCAGACGTGAAGTTATGATAAAAGGGAGAAATTATGCTGAAATATTGATTTGATTAAAGTATTTATACCTGTAATTTTTCATAAAGATTTTATAATTCAGGTATTTTAGCTGAGACAATGAGCTGATTCACTATTTTTTACAGTGTTGCATCAACAAAATTCATAACAAGTTAAAGACATAATGCCAGATATCTCCTAATTTATCACATAATCAAATCTTCAGATTCAGATATCCACAAATGCATTTTCAGATTTCATCACCATTTGTCATTGTACAAGTGTGAAATGTTCCTTTTTATTTATGGGTGTGCAATACAGAGCCATACATGCATACTTTGAGCATTACTGAGTATCTTAACTTAAGTTTTAACTATTTCAATCATTGTTGTACATATCTTGAAATACAAAGACTGTTATTGTGGTTATCTTTAATTATCATTCTATCTAGAACAAATGCATGCTTTCTTAGGTGATATTCAAGATTCTGCACCTTAATGCCTAATCAACAATAAGAAAAACTGATTAGTATTTGTTTAATTTATCTAAGCACATAGAAATATTCACTCGTGTCACAAAACACAACAAATACATGTGAAACCCGTAGATGAAATAAATCAAAACCATAAAATAATCATAAAATATTCAAACTAGTGTGTACAGTAACAGATGACAAACATCATGGATGAAACACTGTAACTTCTGAAGTTTGCATCTTTAACACTTTTCTTTTAAATAATCATACCATTCTGGTTTTATCTGTGTGTCCCAACTGTAGATTCATGTGTGTTTGTTGTGTGTCATTTGTTGTAGTGTTTTCAGAGGCTACTTTTAAAACGCTACAACAAACCAACAGTACTGATCATATTTGTGTTTGCATTCCTGATTTTAAAAATACCCTGTTGTTGTTGTCTTTCAGCCATGGAGAGCCTCGTGCATTACAGTAATCCCTCCCATGCCCTGTCGGTGTTGGGGGCCCTGAACGAGCAGCGTCTGCGGGGCCAGATGTGCGACGTAGTCCTGGTTGTGGCGGACCAGAAATATCAGGCCCATAAGAGTGTCCTGGCTGCCAGCAGCGAGTATTTCCAGTCCCTGTTCACACAGATGGACTCGGAGTTGCTCAAAGTCGTCAATCTGGACTTCTGTGAGCCGGACGCCTTCGAGATAGTCCTGAATTACATTTACTCCTCCTCGCTGTTTGTTGACAAAGGCAGCCTGGCGGCGATCCAGGAGTTGGGCTACAGCCTAGGAATCCCCTTCCTCACCAACATCGTGTCAGCGCGGCCTCATGCATCCTACTGCGTGTCCAGAAAACGGCTTTCATTCTCAGAGGGCGACGAGAACGACGTCCAGACAAGGAGCGTCATTGTGTGCAGGGTTAGGAATGACACAACCCTCCCCTCTCGCTCAAGTCATCTGAGAAAAACATCGGAGAGGTCAGCGTCTCCCCACTCTGTCAGAGAGTTGACTCAACCCCCGTCAGGAAAAAACTCATGTGAGTCGATGGTGAACTCTGAGTCCATCACCACCAAGTCATCAGAGCAGAGTGTTGTCCCTGAGAGGAAGTCCACCTATCCATACACCTCCATACTGAAAGGGAATTCGTCGCACATGGCGTCTGTCCGGCCTCAGCTGACCACGTCTGTGTCGTTCAGTGATGTCGAGGTTCAACACACCAGGCTTCAGCCGGACGCTGAGCAGGACGTCAAAGAGGAGAACGAGGAGCAGGAGCCTCGCTATCGCACCAAAGTGCCCTATCAGGGTCAGACACGAGAGCAAAGCCAGACCATCGACAGAAGTGGACCGCTCATCAAAAGCCTCCTCCGGAGATCCCTATCAATGGACAGTCCTGTTCCAGTCTTCTCGCCCACATTGGAGCTTAAGGAGCTGCAAAACCGTGAACAGTCTGTTGTTAAAATGGCATCAAAGGCGTCTGGGCCAGAAACACCTGTTCACAACGGCAGCTCAAAAAGAACGTCTCCTTTGGTTCTCAGGTCAAGGTTCCCCAGCAGGTATGAAAAGGAAACTCAGGCAGAACGGGAGGTGAGTGTGAAAGCTGAGCCCAGCAGTCCACTCGCCGACCCCATGGAGATTATTCGTATCACGGTCGGAGACACTTTGCCCGTTAGCCTCAAAGACTTGCAAGAAAATTATGAACAAGGTGCCCGGCCGGACTTCAGTCCTCTCGGAAAAAGAAAGGACAGGCCAGATAACAGACGGTACCCGTTTAAGAAGAGTAAAATATTTAAAGAGCACAGTCTCCGACCTGATGAGAACGAGTCCGAATCAGTACCTCAAAGTGCCAGGACTGAACCTAATGAGAACAGTGAGGAGCTGCCTCAGAACAAAATCTTTAAATGCTGGAACTGTTTGAAAGTTTTCAGGTCCAGCGCTGGCCTGCATCGCCATGTTAACATGTATCACAACCCTGAAAAGCCGTACGCTTGTGACATCTGCCACAAGCGTTTCCATACCAACTTCAAAGTGTGGACTCACTGTCAGACGCAGCATGGCGTTGTGCAAAACCCCGCCTCTTCTAGCTCCTCTGTACTGGATGAGAAGTTTCAGAAGAAGTTAATAGACATTGTACGGGAAAGGGAGATAAAGAAAGCTTTGCTGTGGAAGCTTAAGAGGAATAAACAGGGTTTGCAGTCATCTGCGCTCACCAAGAAGAGATCGAGGCCCAACTTCATTTGTCCTTATTGTGGGAAAGTATTTGTGTTCCAGTCTCAGTACCGACAGCATTTACGGACACATCCTACTGAAAAAAATGACCAGGACACGGCAAGGGAGAGCATCTACCAGGAACAGGATGAGGTTATTGAGGAAAAAAGCAGTGAGGCCGGGGTTTACTCCTGTAGACTCTGTAACATGAAACTGTCCTCACTTTTTGAACAAGGCGACCATGAGCGAGGCTGCCGACACGCCACCGTATGTCCGTACTGCGGCCTTCGATTCTCCAGCCCGGCCGTCAAGAAAGACCACGAGGCGCACTGCAAATACAAGAAACTGACGTGCCTGGAATGTATGCGAACCTTCAAGTCCTCCTTCAGCATATGGCGCCACCAGGTAGAGGTGCACAACCACAACATGATGACTGTTAAAGACCAGCTTCACCTAAAGCAGCAGGAGAACAACGAGGAGGTGTCGGAAATGCTCAGGGAGGAGCATTATAGTGACGAGCCTCTGGCCACTGGCAGCACAAGAGAGAACATAAGTTACAGTGATTCCTCAGGTCCGGCCATGTACGACTCTGAAGACTCCTCCTCATATGTGCCTGAGGACTTGAGCATAGGCCATCAAGGCAAACTGGTGGTGAAAGAGGAGCCGATAGAGGAGGCCGTGAGCGAGAGGGACAACGCAGATGGTGCCAAAGCCGGGTCAGAGGAGGCTGGAGTCTGGCCATGTGAGAAATGTGGAAATCTCTTCAGCTCTCGCAAAGACCTGGAACGCCACCAGGAGCTGCTATGTCACATCAAACCCTTCATCTGTCACATCTGCAACAAAGCCTTCAGGACCAACTTCCGCCTTTGGAGCCACTTCCAGTCTCACATGTCGACTGCTGGAGAACCCGGAGCCAAAGAGATAGACCGACACCCCTCCCCTCTATCCCCATCCCCTCCCATGACCCCCCAGAACCCTGAACGGCCTCCTCCCCCCCAGGCCTCGGTGCTCCAATCCACCCAGCCGGTGCCGGTCGCCGCAGCCATCGCCGAGGAGTCCAGCAGCCCTGAGCCATGTGGATCATCAGTAACCAAGGCCAGGAGAGCGGAGGCGGAGCAGCAGCAGCAGCAGCAGCAGCAGCAGCAGCCTAGCAGTCGCAGCCCCCTGTCCAGGTCCAACAGCATGGAGAACCCCAGTGGTCCTCAGGAACCAGACACGCTGTTCTACCATGCGCCGTCGCTGTCCGCCCTGACTTTCAAGAGGCAGTACATGTGCAAACTCTGCCACCGGACCTTCAAGACGGCATTCAGCCTCTGGAGCCACGAGCAGAGTCACAGCCACGTGTGAACGTCTACAACAGGGGTAGGCAAGTTCGGTCCTAGAGAGCCGCTGTCCTGCATGTTTTAGATATTTCCCTCTTCCATCACACCTG
>JAPQRQ010000007.1:32296359-32310259 GCA_037367365.1 Apogon talboti
GTGTGATGGAAGAGGGAAACATCTAAAACATGCAGGACAGCGGCTCTCTAGGACCGAACTTGCCTACCCCTGGTCTACAAGAATCAAACACCTCAGCCGACAAAGGAACACCCTGAATGTATATCTTATTAGCTTGCCTCCAATGTCCTATATTGAAGTGGCCATGTTCTTTAATTAAAGGTGTAAAAAACAAAAACAAAAAAAAGTGAATGTGCAATCAAGTGCTAGATTTCTCCGTTCGACATAATTATAAATTGTTTATTTTTCTTCCAAAATCGGCTCTAAGCATTTATCTATTTGGAAGCTCTTTCCGTTGTCTACTCGTATTTATCTCTGTAGGTGTTTTCAGAAAAACAAAACGGAACAGTCTGGTACACGTATCACTTGAGCTGTACGTTTTGGGGGGTTTTTGGGATAAAAAGGTTCAATCCTGTACATTATTTCCTCAGAGTGCAGAAAAAGTGCTTTAAATTTTCGTAGGCTGCAGCTGATTTCCAGATTGGTGAAGTGCTTTTTGTATCAGATTTATCTCTTCGGTGTGAACAAAATCACACAGACTAATATTGGTGGCCTCAAAAATGTATTCAATATGCACTTTGTTGGACAGTTGAGTCCTGTTACGGAGATTAAGTCCAAAGTTTTTCGCTTGGATTATTTAGTTTAGCAGTGGTTTGAGGTGAAACAAATCAAGTTGCCCTTTGCTTTGCATTCCTATAAATTATTATTTTTGTTTCTTTCATGTTAGTTTTATTTTGCCTTGCAGTTGTTTAGTTTGAGCTGAACCAGTCTAACAACACATTATACATCATACACACCTTATCTGTTTTATTGTATTTGGATTTGCCTGGAAAAATGGAGGCAAAATATGTCACAAAAACCAGATTTATACCATTAAGAGGACAAACAGAATTGATGTGTTTCTGACTATTTAAACCCTTGTTTAGTGCTTACAGCTCTTATTCAGGAATTAGAATTTCTGTTTTAATTTATGTTTCTGGTGATTCTTACGTGTATATATAAATTATATGTATACAAATGAATCACACAAAGCAATCACTCGTTTTCTAAGAAATTTCCTGTTCTTACCCTCAGAATACATACAGATGTACATGCATGATGCTGGAATCCTAAAATAAATCAGCTTGTGGAAATTAATCTAAAAGATTTATCCTGGGTTTTAGGTTAATCAGCACAAAATCACCCAGCAGGAAATATTAAAAAAAGAAAAAAGTGTCACAATTTAAGTTGACCCATCGCAGTAAAACACCCATTTAAGTAAATATTTATATGCTGAGACACTTTTCACCACAGTAGGTAAGCTTTACGCTACTTTAATGGCCTTATGCAACTTTAAAAATACGTGGACAATATTATTTTACATTAAAGCACAATGGAGTTTCCGATGACTTTCGACTCAGGCATTTACAGGAGGTGAGGGCGAGTGGAACCTTCTCACAACCTTCGATCAGCAGACAGTGACGGAGCTTTCCTGCTTCCTGGAGATTTAATATTAAAGATTGTGTTTTGATTGTATTCCAGTTGTTAAACATTTGTATTCTTGTACGAGTATACTGTATACTTCTGCTTTGGCTTGATGGAGTAGAAATTGATCTGAAGAGGTGTTTTTTTTTTTTGTTATAAATTATTACTGTTACTATTTGGGAGATTTCAAAGAGTGCTCCACACGACAGGAATGACTTTTAATAAGAAATGCGAGCTGCATTGTGATGTTGAATTCAGAAATTCTGTATTGATAATAGTGCTCTTATTTTCTTGTGATAAAGCCTTGATCAGAGTTTCACAGAAATAAGTAGAATTGTGTATATGGAAGTGTTTGTATTCTCGATTTTGTACCAATTTTGTTAGTAAAAAGAAGTTTATCTTTTTAGTATTACTGTGCTCTCACTGCAATAATAAATATTTGTATTAGCATTGGTTGCATTATTGTTGCTTTTGGAGATTTGCAGCTGTTTTGTGTTTAGACTTTTCTACAGTTTTGTGCTTCTTTTCTGTAATAAAGAGTAACAATGGAATATATATACAGTATGTATGTTCTGTTGTATTGTTTTAACAGGCTTTCCAGGCCTTTATCACCCAGCTGAACATAATGTTAAAGTAGACTTTAACTTTCTCCACTTTTTAAAGTAATTAAGATACAAAAATGCTGATCTGCAGAATCTACACAGCAGTAAATGTTACAGTGAAGAGCTGTGTTAATAAAGGTAACTGTAATGACATGTAACACAAACAATAGAGGACATTTTGGGTCATTTATCCCTTAATCCCTCACTCCGGTTTGACAAACATTACCCTGAATAGTTTTTAAACCACTGTAAAAAATGTTACACAGCAACTTTTCATTTTGTACAAGACAAACTGATAATTAACAACCTATTTCTAGTTTAACCTGTGTAACCGTGAGGAGACATATAGATTTCTTGTATAATCTACTGGGGGCAAACTTATGTAATAACACACTGTAACATATGTGATCCTGTTGGCACTCTGATGTTTTTCAAGCTTCTCATTGGAAACTAGGGAGTGAACTTAGGAAATGTTGGCTTTAATTTGGAAAAAGGCAAACTGGAAATCCTGTCATCCCGAAGTCTAAGGTCACATTCTCTGCAAAAACATATAAAGAGAGGAAGTTTTCACACAGATGAGGAAGCCAGTTCCCAACTTTTTTGTTGTTTTTTATCGTATGTGAATAAATCTGATGAGTTTGTCAGCAGATGTTCTGATGGAGGGCAGGTTTGTAGAAGCAGTAACCATCTTAACAGAGCTACAACTCAATACCGTTGCTGATTAAGTATGTTATATAACATTTATTGAGAAAAATGTACAGTATTTTACAGATTTGACGTTATTAGCAACACATTTTTTCACAGAATTAAATAAAACGTTTGCTATTGTGTTATTGCTGCGTTGCTTGATAATGGCAAAACTTTTTTAGAAGAAAAATCAACGGCAAATAACAAGGAACCTTGAGTGAAATGCAGAAACTTAGAGGGGGGACTTATTAGGTGTTTCCACAGAGCTTGATTGCAACAGACGTATTGTACAAGCAGACTAATCATGTGTACAGCAGGATTTGTCAGGTGTGACTGTATGTGAATATGTACATCATCTGTGTGTTAAGGCCTCCTCACAACGCCAGCGTGTCTTTGATCAGCCTTCTCATGGTGGTGCTCACAGACGTCCCCAGGGAGTCTGTGATCTGGTAGGCGATTTTGTAAAGATACGGCTGCACATCTTTAAGGCTGGTGTCAAACACATTGTCCACCTCAGACTGGGTAGGCATCTTTGGCAGGTATTCGTGGCGGTTTATGACCTCGACCACGTTGATGACCTTCTCCCCCAGCTTCTCGCCCACTTTCTCCCTGCAGATCTGCCTCTCCTGCTCGTTGGCCAGGTTCACCACATTCACCTTGATGCTCCACACCTCCCAGGGGATGCACTCGTCTGAAAAGGGCCATCTGGACTTCTTCTTCTGGAAGAACTCCAGGGATATCTGGCCCATGCCGTCGCTGCCGGAGTTGCTCAACGCATCCTGCAACAAAAGCACGAATGAGACCATCAGATCACGAATTACAGGCCTACCAGGGCTTTACCACCTAAAATAACTCCACCATTCACCTTAAACTCTGACACAGCTTTCCTGATCACTCTGTCCAACTCCTCTGATGAAACTCTGACAAAGGTGAAATCGATAAAGTCGCAGTCGATGTCTTGTGTCCCCACGGTCCCGATAGAGTAGGTACCCTCCTTTTTGTAGTGAAATTTCCCGGTGCTGCGGTGTAATAAAATGGTGTGTAGCAAAGCCAGCATCGCCTCTTCCACCTGCCGGGCCTCCACGGTCACCTCTAGAACCTCTGATCGGCAATTCATGTCGAAATTACGCCTATATTTTCCCCTCTCAGAGCCTGTAGCTGAGTAATGGTGGCTACTGTAAACAGAGACGAATATGCACTTTGTTTACCTCTACCGGTGGGCAGAGCCTGTCCGGCACGGTGTACACGAGTGTTAAAACACAATATGTGATTTATATTTAAGATAGAATATCTTCTTTTTCTGTTAAATACAGGAACATTATAGCGTAGCCCTCCTAGTTGAACGTATGCTACAAACAGAGCTAGACAAGTTATGATGTCAACAACAGTAAAGTCTACGGCAAGCCGCGAAGGTCAAAATACCCTCCTGTGTCGTTTTGGAATCTATATTTTGGAATTGTTCGGGAGAGTTTATAAATCAATAAAAACAGTAGATAAAATAGATAAAATAAAATCCAGGGTGTCAGATAGGTCAATTGTGATTACATTTTGGACATAATAAGTAGACGCAATGGTAGGTGTTGGGTCTCATTGAATCGCCGCCATATTGGACAGGTCATAACTGACTTGTAAACACACAAAAGCAAAGGGATTAGCTGCGTTTTTCTGAATTAAAAGCACGTTTACGTTTAGAAATCAAATTCAACGATTTTTTTTTAATATAAAGATACGAAGAAACTTTATTGATCCGACAACGGGGGAATTCACTGTAAAGGTAGCAACAGGATAAAGTACAAGAAAATGTGCTTACACCAAAAAAATGAATTAAAAAAATCCTACTAATGAAGTAATAAAACTCTATATGCTGTATACATGAGAAGAAGAATAGAATAGAATAGAATAGAATAGAATAGAATAGAATAGAATAGAATAGAATATTGACCTGTTAGTGCTTAATATGGTTATACAAAAAGGTCTAAGAAACTTTTTGTTCCATATGAATCCATAATCCAAAATCATCATCATTAACATAAAACATAACGTATTGAAATCCTCTTTGGGATATAAACACTGTAGTGATTTAATCCAGAAAAATAAAGTAACTTTACAGTTTACTCGTATGTGTAAACAGGCCAGAGCTGACCGGTCCAATATGGCGGACACGTTCACGTATCGCAGCTACGGACCGAAGCGACTGATGTGCCTTTTGCCGCTATGCACTCTGGGACTTACAGTTTGCCACATATCCGTTTCTAACAAACTGCAACTTTGTACAGTCAGACCGAGTCGCAAACCAAGTCGTGCGGCAGGGGCTCCGGTGCTCGCTTCAGGATGTCTTCCCGGGACTCTTTTTCGGTATCTGGTTATCGACCGGCGGAGCGAATCTGGAAATAATGGAACTGTATATTTTTTTCAACTTTAGCGGCTCTGCGGATAATGACGAATAGCTAGTTAAGCGAAGCGTAGCGTAGATTAGCTAAGTAAGCTAACAACCATATCCATTGAGAGGAGAGGAGAGGAGTGCGCTGAGGTGCAGGTTTGTGCGAAACCTGCTACTAAAATGTGCTATTTGATCATGTTTTAGATGCATATCACCAGCCTGTACTCTTTGGGACTTTTATATGACTTTGATATAGTAGGGAAACATGGCCAATAATAAGCTTAATTTGTCTTTAGGGCTGACATCTGTCCACCTATCAGATATGAGAGATTGCCTCCATTGATTGGGACTGAATAAATACTATGAGCATGCCAAATATTGTCTCAGTGAAGGCGTGTTAAGCTGTGGAAATCGTTTTCATTTGCAAAGAATGTCCGACTTGGAAAGTTCGCCCTCATATTTTGGTTTGGAGGATCCGCAGTGGCTATGCATGGTCACACTGTTCATCGCATCCCTGGTGACTCTCATACTGTATTTCGTACAGTATTTCCAACAAGGGGGTGTAAGGATAAAGCCGAGAGCAGCAGCAGCAGAGGACAATGCGGAGAAGGAGGAAGCCGCCGCTCTGTTGGGATGGGCGCTGTCACTGAAAAGCTGGAAAAATCAGTGGAGAGGAGCCTGGTGCAGGGCTTTGAATGACGAATCGAGGAAGTGCGGGGTAAGTCTCATGACCACCGAAGCAACACTTCACACTGGGGCAGGTGACTTCAATAAAAGGACGGATGGGATGTGACAGGGCTCATATAAGTCACTGGAGTCATGCATTCAGAATGGCAGCCAGGGATATTGAACACACATCAGTCCCTCCTTGTGTTTGACATAAGATGACATGCTTCACATCTGGAATAAACACTCAAATCCTTCCCTACTGCAGCATTACCCTGTTTTTGTGTTTGTTTGACTGTTATTCCCTTTATTAATTAAACTCCATTACTTATTTTTTCTACTCCTGTTTGTTCAATTGCATCTTCTCGGGGTCTGCATGGCTACTGTCACATTGTGCAGTTTTATGAAGTATTTATTCACTGATGCTGTCACTTTTTTGTTCACTTTCACTGCTTTTTAAAGCTGCTGCCACATCTCCTAGGGAATGTTAATTACGTCAAGACAACAGACCGACTGTTATCTGCTGTAAAACCTACTGTTGTTGCACCAACAGATCAAAGCAAAGTTCTTGTATGTGAAAATCTGCTTAAATAAACCCTAATTTCTGTCTATGAGTGTCATAACAACTCACATGACTGAGGATTCACACCCACCCATTGATAACTCAGTGCATTTCCAGTGTAAACGTATTCAATACATCGTTATGCAAAAAAACTTGTGAAACATTCAGGGTGGCAATGAAAACTTTGTGATCATACACAGTCATTCTAATGATGCATTGAAACAGACTCACAGCATCATCATCGTAACTATTGTCACTTCTTTGTAAGTGCACTGTCATGAGAGAAGAATTTGCACCTTCTTGTAAATACCACTTCCCCTTTTCCACGCAAAAAGATCAAGTCAGAACAGATGCTTCACCTCTGCCAAAGTGAGGCAGGATTGCTGAGCTTATTGCTCAAGGAGTTGCACCAGCTTGGTGTTCCTTGTTCATGTTTCTCAGAGATGGTTTTGATGTTAAATGTTTACACCTCTTCCTCCTTCAGGGTCCTGTTTTGCTGACTTTTGAAGAGGATGATCTCGAAGCGTCAGATCTTGTGGTCAGCGAAGTGACCAGTTTTCACAAGTCTGCCAAACGCAAGGTACAACCCTCAAGTTTGTTTGTCACCATCTATTTTCCACTTTATGTGTGTTTCTTTTACTGTTTCCTTGTAAATGTAAATTATCTACAAAGCTTGTCCCACCTAATATGGTAGTGAGGGGTCTTCTGACCAGTGCTACTCTACCACCTCCCTGCTTTCATTTTTATAGGGGTCAGATAGGGACAAATTCCTGGTTGTGTTGGTCGTAGCGTCGGCTTTGCTGGGCTCCAACTGCAAACTCAGCCCTTTCTTTGTTATGATCATGATATGGACCGAAATACCAGGTGCACTGTGGCTGATTGCAGAGAGAGGCTTATTTTTACCCACAAGCTCTATGTGTGTGTTCGATTTAAGAAGCTTATGTAGCTGTCAATCTGAGTGTTAAGGAGGAGCAGGGAGAGCGCCGTTCACTAGTACCTATGTTTAGGGTTCCTGTCACAGTGATTTAACAAGCCAACAAGACACACATACAAACAGTCTGCAACAGAATCTGTAAATAAATAGGATTAAATAAAATAAAGTTATCTTTTACTACAGCATTTTATGAGGTCAGAGCTGCAGCGTCAGGTGTAGTGTGTTGGACAGCTTTAATGTTAGTGCATATTTTGGTTTGTGGTTTTCATCGGGGTCATGGTAAAAAAAAATTGTCATTATGTTTGTGCAGTGGGTTTATCGCATTAGATCGTACATATACATTAATCACCATACACATGAGTACAGATTCCCCCAGATGTGGATGATACAGCCTGTGTTCTCTATCCTAGATATGTTTTTTTATGTCACTGTTACGGTAATACATCATAATACAATAATTTTTACCTGAATTTAGTTAAATGGTTTACAATGACAGGACTGTATTTGTTTCTTCTTTTGTCTAATTCATATCAGCAAAAACACTCACATGAGATGATTCATGTACCATCACGCTGTCATGTCTCCCAGCCTTAAACTCACTTCATTCTTATTTGACTGGTCCTCATGGTTTAGCCACATGTGAGTTGTATTCAAATGCTCTGCTCGGGACATTTCCATCAGAATAATGCATGTCTTTCTCCTCTCAACAGGCTGCTTCCTGCAGGATTGTCGGGGAAAAGCTTCAGTTCTGTCTCCGTGCAGCTCAAACAGACGTGGGCTCAGCTCATCCGTGTAAATACACAGTGTGTGTCGAGGGACTGGAGCTGCAGGTAAATGCCATGAAATAGTAGAATGCATGGATGATGTCAAACTTCAGTGTCTCGTCAAAAATCTATTGAAATCAGAGTGAAAATTTGTGTTTGTAAATGAGTTTCTAAGTACACTAAACATCAGAGATAACCTTCAGTTGTCTAATGAAGTATAAATATGTCAGTTAACCCTTAAATGTACAATTACATTTTTACAGTGGACCCTCCACTCTTCCATAAATGGGTCAAAAATGACCTGCATTAAAATCAATGTGTTTTATACCATGTTTGTCATTGTGTCATGTTAAAAATAATCATCTGTATTATATTTTGGTCCAAAATAGAATGATTTCATGTTTTAAATATTTTTTTAATTAAACTTTTTTTTTTAAATTTGTAACAATTTTTAAATGTTTTTTTTAATATATTTTGAAAAGCAAAGTGTATATAGTATATAATATATAGTATATAACAGCAATAGAACAATGTCAACACCCATTTGGTGAGTGAGTCCTTTCGTTTTGCTGAGAATGAATGAATGGAGAATGAAACAAAGGTTCAGATGTAATTCTATTGTAAATGAATGTGGGTCATTGTGACCCACCTATGGAAGGTTGGAGTAATAAAACAAAAACTACAATTTCATAAAACCTATTAAAGGTAAGTAAAAAATTTTAATGATATGATGTCAATAACATTCTTTTAGGGAAACCTGGAATATGAAATAATAACACATTTTCATTACAAAGATATTGCAGGAAAACAACCTCACGGGTCATTTTGACCTACTTATGCATCTAAGGGTTAAATATAAAATGTGGTGTGAGTTTATCTATGGTCAGCAGTGTACATTATCAGTGTCCATGTCCGGGAATGGGACAGAAGTTACAGTTGAAAGAGGATGAGGGGTGTTTCAGTTCAAGCTAAAAGATACTGTATAACTGTTGTACTTTCTTCTTTGGGAAAATGAGCAGATGACTCCACCAGACTCATAAAACCTCACCACAGTCCTGTCACAAATACCACAGAACCCCCCCCCTTACTATAACCTCAATTATTTTGCATAGCAGTAACATTCATCTCCACAAATGTGTGTAAAAACAACTCAATAAAAAGACAAATGTCATTTTTCCTCAACATTTTCCACAGTTTGACCATTGGCCAACACTTTCATTAATCATGTAATTGTTTCCTCTTCATCTCAAGGCTTTTTACTTCTATTAGTAGCTGCCATTAAGTCATTTCATTGTATATTTCACTAATAGACCTTGTATATTTGATTTGTCAGATCCGTGCTGTGCTATTTTTGTTTACAAAGCCTAAAAGCAAACACGGAAATGCATTTTTGATTTATGTGCGTCCTGTGTTTAACGCTGACGAGAGGCTCTTTGTCTTCATTAGTTGAACCTTGTGTTCCTAAATCAATAATTGTTAGGCTTATTTGGTACCAGTGGCAGAACATGAACAAGGAGAACGAATTATTAATTGTATTTATTTGTGCAACAGTCAGTGTCATTATCGTGACAGCTCTACTTGATGGGTGCATCTGACAGGACTGATCTATTTGTATTTTTTATGTGGAATATCCCTTCACCCTTGAGGCTTCGGAAAAAGACTTGCATCCTCTGGAAGTCATTGTGGTTTGTTTTAACGGTAGATTTTATTGAACGTGATGTGCTGCCTCACTGCTGGCAGCGGCGGCATTCGATTAAACGGTCGGGGTATCTTTGTGTTTCTGGTAAATGTCCCGAAGACCTCATTAAAATCACTGTCAGGTCCGTTTCCCGTCAGGATGGCCCACTTTGTCTTCATTCAGCAGAAATGAATCACTCAGGCATCGGCACAAATAACTAATGGCTACGTGTACTTACCTGGAACTCCGGCGATTTGTTCATTATTTCATTCTGAACTCTGCACTCGTTTCAGTATTACCATGAGTCAGTCTCAGCCTCTGACAGCGCTCCTCCCTCCCCTTGTGGACTGAAATACAGCCAAAGGTGACGTGTGGGGATTCATTACAGCTTTTGTGCATTCAAATTGACATAAGCTCTGAATCTTTTCTTAGGTGTCAAAGTCATTTTAGTTCAGGAGCCACGTCCTCCCGATATGATCTGAAGTGGGCCAGACCAGTAAAATAATAACATAATAACATATAAACTCTATATTTTAGAGCGAAAAACAGACTTGTCTAAGTGCAAAGTAACAATTGTTTTACTTTTAACATTTTTTACTGGCTTTGTCTAATGTGTAATTAATTGTAAATTTTTGTATTGCAACACCCATTTTGTACTTGTCTGTGTTTAGGTATTTTAAACTAATATATTTTTTTTTAAATTGTATGATTATGACCTTGTGCTACCTTCTAGGGTGATAATTTAACATCTGTCCAGGGACTGCAGATGAAAATAGTCATTAGGCATTCACAGCAATGTGAATTAATGTACAATGTCCTTGTTACATAAATAGATAAAATTAGATTTAAAAAAAACCCAGTACAATTACACTATGAAAGTGTTTACATTTACAAACAATCCTTTAACATGAACAACCATGAAAAAACTGAAATTCATTAAGAAAACTCAGTGCAGTTTTAACAATATTATGCCTCAGTTTATTATTTACACATGTGCATTAGAACTTGTTCAGGTTATTCATATTTTTTGTGAAAGAATAGTTTGTAAATGTGAGTATTTTCATGTAAATTTACTTTTTTTACACTAAAACAAAAGGAAGAATTTGTAGTTGTCAGTATTTATAGGTTATTATGATGCTATTTTACTGGTCTGACCCACTTGAGATTGAATTGGGCTGAATGTGGAACCTGAACGAAAATGATTGCTAATATCCTCAGTGGAATTTTTGCTTTTCACAAAGTTCATCCCCTGGGCCAGATTGGACCCTTGGGAGGGCCGGTTTTGGCCCACGGGCCGTATGTTTGACACCCAAGTGTTAAAGTGTATTACATCTTTATGGATATATCTGTAGAAGCAGCTATGCCAGTTAACCCAATTGTATTAAATATATTTTAAGACATTAAGGTACTTGTGTGCCCTCCTGAGCTCATTGTGCCATAAATACGACCTGAGTGAACGGATCCAGGGCTAAACTTAGGATTAGAGTGGAAGCGTTTTGTTTTGGTTGTGGATCAGTTGTTGTTGCAGGGACATAAAGGAAGTCTCTTGTCTCTTTTTCACGCTCGCTGTGTTTGGCTTAGTCTAGAAAAGTCCGAAAGCCTTTTCAACTGTCTCCGCCTGTCCACCGGAGCGTTTGTTAGCTTTCGGCTGAAACAGAAGCTAGAACGGTCCCGGCTCATCGAGGTATGAGTGAACGTTATGTGGATCAGGAGGACCCGGGCTTGGACAATGTACTGTATGGACACAATAGGAGATCCAGTTCCCCATTTGCCTCTCAGTCTACTTTCAACATTTGACTGTGACACATGACCTGTCGACACACATCACATGAGTTTATGTCATTTATGTACTGAAGGGTTCGTCTGAAACGCTGGTTTTTACGAAGAGCAACAGCAAACACACGTCAGGACGGACAACACAAAAGACTCTTGTGTTTTGTTGTAGTTGGTCAGAGGTAGTGAGGTAAACAGTAAAACTAATCTAATGGACCTGTTCAAGTCAGTGTGTTTGTGTAGGCCAGGTGTGTCAAACATATGGCCCACGGGCCAAAAGCGGCCGCCAAAGGGTCCAATCCAGCCCATGGGATGACTCTGTGAAATGCAAAAATTACACTAAAAATCTTAACAACCAAGGATGTTAAAATCATCTACAGACAAATATGATCTAAAGTGAACACCCCAGTAAAATACTACCATAATAAACTATAAATAATGACAACTACAAATGCTCTCTTTGTTTTAGTGCAAAAAACGCAAAGTTATAACCCAATGTTTCCATTTACAAACTATATGAATAACCTGAAATGTCTGAAGAAAACTCAGTGCAATTTTAACACAATTTTGTTAATGTTTCTCAAGTTTCTGTTCATTTTTGTGCATGTTTTGTTCCTGTTATTGCTTAATTTGATCATCGTCATTGTTTTTTTGGTATTTATTTTTTGTTAATTGTGATTCTCAAATTTCTCAAAATTACTAAATGTTTTGTGTATTTGTAGATCCACTGTGATCTGTAAGTTGTAATGCACATGTGTAAATGATAAACTGAGGCAGAATGTTATTAGAATTGCACTTATTTTTCTTAAGGAATTTCAGGTTGTTCATGTTATTCACATTTTTTTAAACAATAGTTTATAGATGTAAACATTTTCATAATGTGATTTTACTTCTTTCACTCTAAAACACACAGAAATGTTTGGAGTTGTCATTATTTCTAGGTTATTATGATAGTATTTTACTGGTCTGACCCACTTCAGATCACACTGGGCTCAAAGTGGAACCTGAACTAAAACGACTCGAACACCCCTGGTTTAGATGGAGTTCTGTGTTGTTTTCCAGTTAGTATCTGGTTTAATTTGTGTCTGAACTGATCTGTTTGTGTGACTTATCAGTGTGAGCTGTGAAACCAAATCCATCTGGGCTTTGTAATGGCTGTGTGATAAAGCCTTTGTTTGGCATCACAGAGGCGGCTGTGCTGTTCGCTGGAATCCAGGCATGCTGGGACAGGATGGCCCAGTCTGTTTTCTGGATCTTTCTATCTCCCTCCCTGGGTTTGGCTGTTGATGTACACCTTGACCTCCTCTATGTTAACCTCAGCTGTTTGGATGGAGCCAGGCTTTGCAGATGTTTGCTTTGTGTTGTAAACACACTCTGTTCACAGCTTCTGTTTGTGAAAGCGAAAATGAAACGATATCAGGGACGGACAAACACAGAGTATTGATAGTCTCAGATGTTAATGGTTTTCCTCAGGGGGATTCAGAACAGAGATCCTATTTATTATTACTACATCTTGCAAATTTTTCTTACATATTCTGTTTCTGATTAAGACACTTGTGTGTGATGCATTTTTGCAATTTTCACTCCAGGCAAGAGCTTTGTGTTGGGTCTATGTGTGAGGGGTGGGGTCCATGTATGAAGGGCGTGGCCACCTCCTTGTCTCACACTGCAGTATGGCTGCAACTAATGACTATTTCAATAGTCGACTAATCAGATTATGAACTGCAAAAACAAAAAACAAGGGCATGAAATACATTCTCTTTCCTTTAACAAGAACATTTGCATTCTCTTAAGCAAATAATCAGTTCAATATTCAACATTCAACAAATATTGCAGTAACAATAAACTACTTTTTCCCCCCTTAAACAAAAATGCATTTTGTGCATAACAATTACAGTTCCTAATAAAGTTTGTTAAACAACTAAATACTCGAGCTGCAATCAGCAATAAAATAAAATTTTTTCCTTAAACGAAAGTGCATGACTAACGACCTATTTACTACTAAATAATTTTTTTTATTTAACTAGGAAATATCCCATTGAGCTTAAAGCAATGTATGACTTTCATCATAAATTTTTTTTTTGTAATGTGTAAAACCCCAGTGATAGCCTAATTATCACTAATCCATTCACTAATCTATTCTTATTTTACATTATTTCCATTATATTTTTATATTCTATTTTCTTATTTTGCTTTTTAGTTTCCTGTAATTCTATATTTGCACAATTAATATTTGCTGAAATATTGGGGGTTTTTTTATTCGTATTGTTGCACTGACTGGAGTAGCACTCCTAATTTTTTTTTTTTTTTTAACATGTTTGTTTATTAAAGTTTTTGACACGTCAGCCATACAGTAAAAGGGAAACAGTTAG
>JAPQRQ010000007.1:32310359-32323199 GCA_037367365.1 Apogon talboti
TTTTTTTTTTAACATGTTTGTTTATTAAAGTTTTTGACACGTCAGCCATACAGTAAAAGGGAAACAGTTAGAAAAATAAGTAGCACTCCTAATTTTATTGAACACACAATGACAATAAAGGTGATTCTATTCTGTTCTGTTGTGTTTTATTCTATTCTGTTCTTTTCTATTCTAAAATATACCAAGATGTTTGACTTGCTTTTCCTACAGTATTTTTGAGTCTTTGATTTATATTTTGTGGAATATGAGCTAATGTCATGTTTTGATTTTCTTCAGCTTGAACTTCAGATGGAGGAGGCTGAAGACGAGGTGAAGGTGGACTGGGGAGTTTCCCGCCTGGACACCGGAGAGCTGCAGGTGACACGCAGGTTTCCCCAGGTAATGTCCTGTCCTCCGGTGTAGAAACGTACCTGATGTCTGTGTCTGTTAAAGCGTGGATCATATGAGGGACAGTAGACTGGAACTAGTGTCGTTTTCAGACAGTTGATGGTCATTTTTATTTGACCCACTGTTAGACCATGGCCTATTGTGAAGGCACTGTGTCCGGCAGCGTCATCTGATCTTCTCTGGTTAAACTACTGGTCAAATCTGTTTCATATTTTTTCTGTAGCTGCCTTGGGACAATCTCTATAAAATTTGTTAAAATTTTTGAGAGATATCAGTATAGTTACTATTGAGCACTGATAGGAAGTCGTATATGGACTTTCATTTGGGTCCTTGACCTTTGACCTTGAGTGAATCTTCTTCTCCAAAACTACTGGTCGAATTCATTCAAAATTTTATATGTATCTTCCTTGGGACATTGACTACAAAGTTTGTCGAAAACTTTTGCTCAAGTAGCAGGTCATGATAAATTGTGTGTCAGCTATTTTTCATTTCACTATGTCAACAAAAGCACTTGAACACAACGTGCTCTTGTAATTTGGAATTCACAAGTGAAAGGATCGTCTTGCTGACAGCATGTGAAGGCAGCATTATTCCAACTGTTTAGCTGTGAGCTTACAGTAGCTAATAATGTGGTTTACTGAAATTAACATGTAGAGGTGGTTTCACCTCACAGCAAGAAGATGGTATTTTTCAATAAAAATACATAACTGTGGATCATTTTTATTGTTGTATGTCAGAACAAATATCTAGAAAAGCATCCAAAACAAAAATTACTGTTGTGCTTCTGGACACAAACTGCAGTTATTTGATCTGTTAAAACTCATCTAGCTCGACTTGTTAATTTTTCCTTGAATTTGGTTTAGGTGGAGTCTTATAACAGTGGGGAAACCCCCGTGTGTGCTTTGTCTTCATTTCTCTGTATCAGGACAATGCCAACACTTTGAGTCCAGCGGCGGTGAAGGAGCGGCTGAAGAGGCTGATGTGTGCGACGCGACCGTCTGTGCTGCTGAGCTGCCGGCCCGCTCAGGCCTCAGAGGTCAAGGTGAGGAACTGCCTTTGGTCCATCACGTCTTCATAAATGTCACTTATGATGGACAGTGAAGCATATATTAAGTGTGTGCTGCAAGGTCAGTGTGTGTCCACCACTGCTTGACTTTTCTTTGCATTAAAACTGAAGTGTCACAAGGAAACGATTAATGAAATTTCTCTTGATTGATGATAGACAGTCAGATGTTGTCACTAAAAAGCAAATGCTAAAATGGATACTATTATCAATCAATCAATCAATCCAATTTTATTTATATAGCACCAGATCATAACTAATGTTATCTCATGACACTTTACATGTAGAGCTGGTCAAAATCAGACTCTCAGCCAATTTACAGAACCCAAGAGGTTGTTTTTTCACATATCAGAGTAAACATAGTAAAAGTAAACAAAAATGCATACAGTAGGACTTCAGACTACTCAATGTCATTACTTTTACATAAATTCACTCACTTTCTTATGGTGCTTTCTTTGACAGGATCTCCGCAACAAAGTGGTCTCTCCCCCTAAACCCCCCCGCGCCCACGACTGGAAGCTGCTGGTGAAAAACATCCGTGTGACTCTCAATCAGGAGGAAGATGCTGCAGGTTGGACACGTTTCTCTGGTCATGTAAAACACGGGTGTCAAATATACGGCCCGCAGGCCAAAACCAGTTGCAGTTTGGTATCTAACCAGAAGTGCAATCAGTGGATATATACATTATGTACATAAATATACAGGATAGATTGTTGGGGTGCTATGAATATACTATAGGGATTATCATTATTATATATAGATTATTATACACATTACAATATACAGTATTAAAGTAGGTAAGTGAATATGTTAGCAGACATAGTAAATGGATATATTTGAGTGGTACAGACATAATATGCAGATTATGGACATATTAAACAGGTGGGTAATGGCATAATATGCAGATTGAAGTGATGTTAACATACTATATAATTTAAATGCTATGAACATGTTATACAGGTGGATGACAGACATGTGGATTGTGTGTGCAGTGATTCATAAAAGCAGTTCTAAATACAGAAATACTGTAGAATGGTGACCAATCAGAGCCAAATATTCAACAAAGCTGTTTCACATTAGCAGAGAAAGAATGTGCTCAGATATTTGAGTGTAAACGCAGATGGATCAGAGTGCATCTGACAGACACCGATGCTGATTTAAGTTTATTTCAGTCTGCGTATCCAGTCCGGTCCTTCCCCAGACAATAGTGTCATCTCCCAGGTGACTTTTACAAATAGCTCAGGGCACAATGTTAGTGAAGACACACCCGGTGCATATGTTAAACCCTGCTGTTGTTGTTTGAGTCTACACGAGGCAGCTGAAGTCATCGCTCACACCCACAGCAGCTTTGTTTTGGCGGTTTTTTTTTTACAGTGACTCATTCCTTTATTGTGAGTCAGCGGCTTCTCCAGGATTCTGTCAGTGCGCTCGTTTCTCGCAGCAGCCTGGAAGACAAATGATCACCTCATCTTTAAATACTGGGCAGGAGATAAATGACACGACGCTCTGTGCATCTTCTATCTAATTAAGTTTAGTGGAGAGCACTTACACTGTCAGCGTTACTGATGGCGCTTCCGGAGCTGCAGGACTGGTCCATGATGCCTTTAAGGATCCCGTGTTTTTATTGGAACTCAGGGCTTTGACGTATCCAGCCTTGTGTCAGATAAAGCTTAGTTTAAGTGCACCATTAAATCAGATTTATGTACCTTTCTTCACTCTTGGTTTGCGCATAAAAAACCCTCACAGACACACAAATTATCACCTTAGATATCCAATGCACAAGTAACTCACTCTATCTGTATTTATTTTATGCACTTCTGCACCATGGAAAGTTAAGGTTTCCCTCATTCTGTTTTCGACTGAAGTGCATTACACTTGGCAAAGGAAAAGAGAATAAGATCCACTATCTCATATTTACAACACCTGGACCTCATAATTTTACATCTCAAACTTATATGATCTGTATCAGTTATGAGACCTACACTGTATGGACAAAAGTATGTGGACACGTTGAATTCAGGTGTTTCTTTTCTAACAGTGGTCTGTGATGCAAAACAATAATGACAAATGTCATATAGTTTTATAGTGGGATAAATATCATTGCATTTGGTCAGTTTGGTTTAAATCGTTATTTTTGCTTCCAAAAAATATCAGAGGTGGGTTTTACTTCATTTCTCTCAACACTGATTTTTTTTTAGTTTTTTAATCCTTGACTATGATTTTAAATGTTCTTCCCCTAAATTTCTAAAACATGTTCATGCTCTGACTGTAAGTAATAATTTTCTATCACAACTAACCATCTACTTTCTTCACATCTCAGGAAGAAAAATCTCCCATTAGACTTTAAGGAAATATTGATGTTTATATGTCAAATCATCATGAACTGGACATCATACGGCTGTAGACGTGATGTGTCCCAATACTTTTGTCCATATAGTTTATGAGCATCAATATTTGTATCCCAGACCCCCATTGGAAAAGAAACACGTGAATTCAACGTGTCCACATACTTTTGTCCATACAATGTATATCTGGTGATCAGGGAGAACCACTGGACGTTCTGGTCTAACTGGTCCTGCTGGTGGATCAGAGTAGGGTCTCCACCTGAACAACCCCAGTGACCTGAGAAGGCTGCGTAGCATTGACAATCTAAAATTAGTGGTTTAATAAATAGGTTACAGGAGTAAATAGGACTTACATGATCAACGTTCAAAACACTGTTGACTGGTGGATTTCATATCAGCTGTTGGTGGACACTGACCGGTTTTGTCCTCCGTCCACAGGCAGCATTAACCCTCTGTGTGCGCTGCAGTTGGACGACCCTCCACAGAGGTTCAACACCTCGGTCTTGAAGAACACAACCAAACCTGCCTGGGACCAGCCGTTCATCTTGTACGTCCGTCTGCACCAAAACTCCACATGAGCAAACATCTGACACGTGCACATTCTGTTAACATGTGGATGGTGTTTTAGTACTTTTTCCTTAAAAAGAGTCAGTACTACTTCAGTTTCCAAATGAATTTTTTTCCTTATTTAACATTTCTTATGCGATTTATCACCATTGATTATAACATTATCTTCTGGTTTACATTTTTCAGTGTAAATCAGGTATTTTCTTATATTTAATTCACTGATCATGTAGATGTTCATGGAAACACAAAACAGAGAAAACTGAAGAAAAAGTGACTTTTCCAGTAAAATACAGCATTAAATGAACGTAAACCAAGTGTCTCCATCCAATGTCATTTATCAAATTACATGGGTTTTACTGGTGAATCAATGTTAAACATTTTTATTGATTTTATTTATTTATTTATTTATTTTTGCTTATTTTCTACATGTTATATATTATTTTGTAATTTTTTGTATCTGCCTTTGTTCATTTTATTCATTACTTTGGCTGTTTTTGTTCATTTTGTTGCTTATTTTAACCTTTTTTTACTTTATTTTAGTAAATTTTTTGCTTATTTTTTCCACATTTACTCTTTTTTAGGTTTTTTTTTTGTTCATTTTATTTATTAATGTATAGAAAACCAAGCGTCTCCATCCACTGCCATTGATCCAACTCCATGGATTTCACTGGTGAATCAATGTTGTAGAAGATGACGGTGTTTCCACGGTAACTACGGAGCCTCTGAGCGTCCAAATGGGTCATATCTGATGACCATGTAAAGATGACAAACTGTATTTTACACCAATTATTGACATGTATTGATAGGATCAGCAGGTATTAAACATATCTATCAGTGGATGCTTTTGGTCAGTGTTTAAGGGTTAATCGTCTTCTGTTTGTGTCACCAGTGAACTGAACGGACGATCAAAAGAGCTCAACATTCAACTGATGAATGACGGACAACCTCAAGAGAGTAAGACTCTGTGAAAAAAGCTGCTTGTTTATGGGGCGTGACCTGTTCTGCAAAGTGAACCTAGCCTGCATATCTGTTCATTAGCAGGTTAAATAAGTTCAACAGCTCCAATCATGCATAAGTGGTGTCATGACTTTGGTTATTAACCCAGTAAGTCTACTCCGGTTTTCAACCAATCACAACTAGCGTCTAGAGCTGCCGGTTTCTCACAAGAAGTAAATATAATCCCTAACACTAAACAATATGAGGAATTTAAGTATATAATATGGATTAAAAGCAACACAGCTAATAGTCATATCTATATCATTGTCTGTTATTAAAGGCACAAGTACATCTGACTATAATTCCAACTGTTCTTTCCATTAAATTAATGCCTTTAGGTGTAATCTTATGGCATTTAGCAGCTCAACTCTGAATCTGTTAAAGGTCTCGGGAGCAAGTAAAGAAAGGACGGAAAAACATAATTAACTTTGGTAAGTAGGCTTAGTGTCAAGGCTGACATGGATTTAGCCTCTGTTTTAGGATCATATTGTACAAAGGTCTGTAGAACAAGGAGAAGCACTTCCCTCCACTGAGTTTCTCATTTTCAGGCTCATTAGTGGAATTCAAAGGTCTTAGACGGCCTCTTAAAGCTCTGGCCTTGTTAATGGGAAGAACCTTTTAATGTCTGTTACAACTTCCACAACGTCTACGAAGAACAACCGAGAAAACTGGCTGGACAGTAGGAGGTGCTTTTATACATTTTTGAGGTGATGTCTGGAACATACCACACATTTACCCCATTAGAGGATGTCTGCAGGTCCTTAATTAAGGCCTGAATTCTCCTTAAAGTTGATAATGAGTCCTTAAATCTGACACTCAAAGCTCTTAAAACCCCACAGACACGATCATCTTAAAACTTCAAATATGAGTCTATTTGTAAAAAAAAAAAAAAAAAAGTGTGTAGTTTCTTCAGAACCAGAGAAAAAAAACAAAAAATGTTCACCTTTATCAAGCATCCATAATGATCCTGGTGAATCATTAACCATTTGAAAGTATTAAAAACAGCATTTTTCTCCATAAACATGATATTTACCCCAATAATTATAATTTAATCAATAGTAAGTACTGAATCTTTTTTTTCTCAGAGATACTTCATTCTTGTGTATTTTAGAATTTTTTTGGTATATTTTAGTGCATTTTAGTCTATTTTTTATGCATGTTGGTGCATAACAACTATGAGGCCTGTGATTTATGTGAATGGAAGGAATCAAATTTGACCAAAGACGCAGAGAAGAATGTCTTAAAAAGTCATACATTTAAAAACCTGCAGATGCACTTATTGTAGAATTTGCATATTTTACATTTTACTGTATTCTAGCATGTTCTTTTACATTTTAGTTCATTTTAGTATATTTTTTGTGCATGCTAGTGCATAATAACTATGAGACCTGTTGGACTGTTATTTATATGTATGTAAGGCCAAAGATGTCTTAAGTAGTCCTAAGTGTGTCTTCTTCAAACCTGCTTCTAGTCTGCAGTAAAAAGTGAACAAATGTTGCAACACTGAAGTTGTTCTCCTCTAATCGTACTTCATAGGGTTGGCTGTGGTTTGGTTCTTTACTTTTTTTTGTTTTTTGTCTTTGTCAGACTCGTTACTAGGTCAGGTGTCAGTGCCTTTCGATCTTGTAAAGAAACAGCCCAAAGGACAGCAAACATTTGCACTCATGACCAAAGATGTAGTGACCGGATCACTAACTACTGATGTAAGTCAACGTCCAGGGTTTCACAGTGACATGTTCTTATCAGTTCACCTTTAACATCGACACACCGGGTTAACTGAGAGTGTGTGTCTTCCTCAGTTTACTTACCTAGAGCCCAGCGAGGTGAGGTCCTGGCACCCGCCCACCCCGGCCTCCGCCAAGAGGGTGGAGATGGACCGGACCGTGATGCCCTGTGGCACCGTGGTCACCACCATCACAGCAGTGAAAAGCAAACCAGGCCGGCCGCTGCCTCTGGGGCTCAACATAGGTCAGTTATGAACAGATAATCGCACAGTTCACCAAATACTAGTACAAAGAGTTACAGTCTGTGTAGGTTAAACTACATGGACAAAAGTATGTGGACACATTGAATTCAGGTGTTTCTTTTCTAACAGGGGTCTGGGATACAAAACAATAATGACAAATGTCATAATGTAGTTTTATATTGGGATAAATATCATTGCATTGGTTACTTTGGTTTAAATTGTTATCTTTGCTTCCAAAATGCCTCAGAGATGGGTTTTTTTCCTTAATTTCTCGACATTGAGGGTTTTTTTTCTGCTTTTAAATGTTCTACCTCTAAATTTCAAAAATATTTTTCATGCTCTGACTGTAAATAATAATTTTCGACCACAACTAACCATCTACTTTCTTCACATCTCACTTAGGAAGAAAAATGTCCCATTAAACTTTAAGGAAATATTGATGTTTTTATTTCAAATCAGCCTGAACAGGACATCTTACAGCTGTAGACATGATGTGTCCATGGGCAGACTGGCCATCACCCCTTCTGTCCCCCGCACTTTTCTGGCCTGTAATTGGATAACCTTAAATTCATTTGAACAAGTTGACGCTCATATTTTCGATTTGCCCTGAACGCACCATGGTGTGTAGGCTACACGGCAGCGCTGCATATCTTGCTGTGAGCACTGAGCACGGACAGTTAAACAGGTGCCGCTGGGATGATGCGAGCTAGGTGAACTGTATGGTTTGAATGAAAATAACGTTCATTTTGTAAAATACACGCTGCAATGTCCAGCAAACCAGCCAGCAAGAGGCAAAAAACCTTGCATTTGTTTTTCAAATCAAACCGTATAAGTTGAGTGATGTTGTTTTGGATGACGTTACCTAAATGATGTCAATTTAGCAGTTCCAGCCAATTTAGCTCAGTTAACAAGCATAATAACTATTGTTACTTTAGATGGCTGACTTGCTAGCTAGCTTCATAGACCCACTCTCCTCAAGTTGTGCTCTGAATTCCACTATTGCTTTGCACATAGCCTATATATTTATATTTCATTTTTATTATTGCAATAGAAAGAGAAGGCAGATGACAGTAAATTTGACATGAATTTCTGCAGCTATTTCATAACTAATCTTCTTAATGTCTACACTAAATTTAAGTTTTCTTTGCATATATTTGTTGTCCATATTGCAATAGAAAGAGCAGACAGAAGGCCGTTCTCAGGGATCAGGACAGGGTCCAAGCAGCAGCGGTGACTCATGGAATAGCTCCACAGGTGAGGAGGGATTAGAACTGGTTAAGGTAATATTTATAGGATGAGAGTGCATTTTAGATTAATCTCCGCAGATATTTTATAATAACTCCTCTTAATTTGTACTCTAAATTCAGATTTTCTTTGCTCATTTTTGTGTCTGTATTGCTGTAGTGAGAGCAGACAGAAGGCAGTTCTCAGGGATCAGGACAGGGACCAAGCAGTAGTGATGACTGTCATGGAGAGGCTTCAGAAGGACACACAGCAGAGGGCAGATCTGTGGCTGCTGTAAAACCACACCAGCCAGATCCTGAGACTATTGTGTCTCAGAAGTTGGCAGGTAAAACTCTAAGATTTCAGAGACAGTGTTATCAGGAGGACTTCCCTTGGCTCCATTTTATCCCAGTGAAAGCACTGGGCTTTTACTGTCGCAAAGCATTTGAAAATAAAACGATCACAGCTTGCAAAACAATGACATTTTTCTCAGCTGACTGCTACCACCTCATCCACACCCCCTGGAGAGTAGACCGGTCAGGCACGAATTCCCGGGCCGCCCCAGTCCGCCCCTGGATGTGTCCCAATACTTTTGTCCATATAATTTATAAACATGAGTATTTCTTAAAGTTAAATGGGAGATTTTTCTTCCTAAGTGAGATGTGAAGAAAGGAGATGGTTAGTTGTGGTAGAAAATTATTAATTACAGTCAGAGCATGACATATTTTTTTTAATAATCAAATAATAAATAATAAATACATTTTTTTAGTAATCATAATCATTAGTAAAAAAAAACAAAATCAATGTTGAGAGAAATTAAGTAAAAACCATCTCTGAGGCGTTTTGGAAACAAAGATGTCAATCTAACCCTAACCAAACTAACCAATAAAAATAAGAATATAAAACTATATTATGACATTTGTCATTGTTGTTTTGTATCTCGGACCCCTGTTAGAAAAGAAACACCTGAATTCAACGTGTCCACATACTTTTGTCCATATAGTGTATCTCTCAAACCGCTGACAGTTCTACATTATACACATAGGACTTCACTGTGTGAGCGTGACGTGCAGTAAAACCAGCCAGACAAAATGCAGACTGAGTTAACAGAATCCTTCTCCGTCTTGAGTTGTCATCTCTAATCAGAACACAAGTTTACTTTACTTTCCTTTGCAGCCTTTTTCCCAGGAAACGCTGTGAGAGCTCAAGGACAAGTAAATAACTGAAATGAGCTCTTATCGCACAAACACATACCCATCAGTCAAGATGTTTATAGCAAACATGAAAGAAGCTGTAAGATGACTGTAAAACTACAGCTGTACACATAAACCTCAGTCAGACATTAAACACTGTCAAACATTTCACAGAAAACCACCTGAGTCACACACACAGTCATAAACAACACAGGGTCTTAGATTAAAGTTTCTAAACAGAGCAATTCTATAGAACCTTCGACCTGAGGAATATTTTTGTCTAGGGGTGTCAAACATACGGCCCGTGGGCCAAAACCAGGCCACTAAAGGGTCCAGTCTGGCCCAATGGATGAATATGGGAAAGGCAAAAACTACACTGAAGGTGTTAACAGTTAAGGATTAAGGATTTGATCTGAAGTAAAATAACAGCAAAATAACCCATGAGTAATGACAACTCCAAAGTTTTCTCTTTTTTTTTGTTTTAGTGTGAAAATAATAAAGTTACATGATGAAAATGTTTACATTTACAACCTATGCTTTCACAGAAAATGAGAATAATCTAAACAACCATGGATGACCAGAAGTTTCTTAAGAAAATCAGTTGAATTTTACCATCATGTCTGTTACTGAATGTTTTGTGTATTTGTAGATCCACTGTGATCTGTACATTGTAATGCACATGTGTAAATGATAAACTGAGACAGAATATTGTTAAAATTGTGCTTATTTTCTTAAGAAATTTCAGGTTGTTCATGTTATTCACAGTTTTTTAAGGATAGTTTGTAGATGTAAATATTATCACAGTGTAATTGTAATTTTTTCACTCCACAACATAAAGAAAAGTTGAGAGCTATTATTTGACTGGCCTGACTCACTTGAAATCTTAATTTACTAAAACTAATACACATTTGAAGTTATTATTGACAGGTTATCATATTATTATTTTACTGGTCCGACATGCTTGAGCTCACACTGGGCTGAATGTAGAACCTGAACTAAACGGACCGTCTCACACATTCCCTCCTCCGCTCCAGTCCCATAAACCGTCCATTCAGTCCAGTTTGTCTCTCAGATCCAGTCCAGAAGGCCGTGGTCAACAAACCCAAACTGTCGGAGCGCCGGGTTTCAGAACAGTCGTCCACGTTGGGAAACACAGTCAGCAAAGCCTTGTCGTCGTCGGATACGGAACTGCTGATGCTGAACGGCACCGACCCAGTGGCCGAGGCCGCCATCCGACAACTCCATCAGTCGGCCAAACAGAAACTCAAGTCCCCGGTGAAGAAGAGCACCATCATCATCTCTGGCATCGCTAAAGTAAGAGAAATGATTGTTCCTGTTAGACTAAAATTAGCAATCCAGTGCAAAGTGAATTAGGTTTGCTGGAAACCAAATCAATGCCGTGTGGGATTGTCTGATGAGGCCAATACAGTGAGTAAACAAATAACATTCATGTTCACGATAAAATTTCTGTTTAAATTATATTAAATGTAACGTGAGCGGCTTTACCTTCAATAAAACCTCAGTTACAGTCAAGCTACATCCAGTCCTGTGTACAAGTCCTGGTCCAACGTTGTGTTTGTTGGTTTATTAAAGTTCTAATGTCTACTCATATGCATTTGACTCCGTATTTAGATCCAATCTGATATATGTGAAGTATGAACAGCAGGAAAAAACAAAGGTTTCAGGTTAAAAACAGCTTCTATAAACCACAGTGGTCACATTTACTGTGACCTCCCTTTGCACTTAACATGTCTTTAACCCTTTTGTTCAAACAAGATGAGATTTATGGCATTAATTTAATGATGTTTTATACCAGGAACAAACCGACCAAAAATAAGCAAAATGACAAGTTTAAAAAAAAAAAAAATCAACATGAAGCAAAAAATGAACAGAAAAAAATAAAGAAACTTATCAAGAAAATGAACAAAAATGAAAAAATCTACACAGTGAACAAAACTGAACAAAATAATCAAGAAATTGCACAAAATAATCAACAAAATTAATCAAGACAATCAGGTTTCATTCAACACATGTCAGATGTTTCTAATTGTGCTGCTTCTAACCCTAACCCTTCTGCTGTCATGGGGTCAGAGGTCACACTAAATAATGACTTTAACCTTTATAACACATGTAGTTCAGTTTTTTGTGTCTTTTAAGGCTGCTCATGTATTTCCTGTATTTCTTTGTTGTATCTGAAGAAAAGAGAATGAGAAATAAATATGATCATTTCAACCCTGAAAAACAACAAAGATAAATGTGGAATAAGACTTTCATACAGAACAGTAGGAGTGTATTATGAGACAGAGCTGAAGGACTGAACTTAGACTGGTGAAGACTTTTAGCTGTGAATGTCCAGGATCGCTGTGGCTGTGAAATCGGAGAATCTTGGTCTGGAAACCTTGTCTGTAGCAGGAAGTGATTTATTGTTTCTGCTGAAGTGCACTTAATGTCAGTTACTATTAAACCCGCAGTGGAAAATCTCCTTGAGGGGAGAACGCAGGTCCTCAAAGCTTTGACTCAGACCATTCATGACTTTTAGATGATGGTTTTATGTGAACAAAGGAACGAATGCATGCAGAATGTAAACCGGTGGAAGTATCGCTCTAGCAGAAACCTCTTTAAAAACAGCGGTGTGTTTGACTTTCCAGACGCCGTTGTCTCAGGATGATGAGCTCACGATGATGGCGGGCTACGCCGCGGCGATGGACGCCTCCATGTCAGAGGGCAGCTCTACTCAGGACGTTACCACGGCGATCGCTTCAGGGACCATCAGCCCGCCGGACCACTCCGAGCCCCAGGAGGGTCCCAGCGGCGTGGGACGGCCCCCGGACGACTGGGACGGCAACACGGGGGAGGAGCTTGACCACGCCTCGCTGTCCATGTGTGTGTCTGAGGCCAGCTGCAAAAAGAGCAGAGGTGAGAATGAGGACGGAGATATGAGCACTGTCAACGTCTGACATTTAAGAAGACGAAGAGCAGGATGTTCTAAACCCTCTGAAACATACACTACATGGACAAAAGTATGTGGACATGTTGAATCAGGTGTTTCTTTTCTAACAGGGGTCTGAGATACAAAACAATAATGACAAATGTCATAAT
>JAPQRQ010000007.1:32358294-32381522 GCA_037367365.1 Apogon talboti
TAAATAGTTGTATTTCATCATCAGAAGTGCACCTGTCCAGTCAGACTCGCTACGTAAACTCATATTTTTGTCATGTGTCACATCAGACTCAGATTTTTCCACCGCTCACTGTCACCAAAACACCAACAAACAGGAAGTTGATATTTCAGTGTTTTCTCCCCGAACCTGTGGCGCGGCTCAAAGCTCCCACTGAACCTGAACTGACAGCGTTATCATTTCCAAACATCTGCAAAGTACATAAACTGTAATTTGACGGTGTGTTCGCTGACCCCGCGCACTCCCTCACTGAGTTCGAGGACTCAAAGGCACCTTTGTGTGGCTGCTGCTGTGTGGCACCCACAATAAAAGAAGTGGTTGAACCGGTCTTACTGGGCCTCGGCGGCTGCAGAGACGACATTGTTTGGTGTTTGAGGAGCTGCTGAGAAGCACAGGAAGGTTTATCAAACAAGTGCCCAAACGCACCTCCTCCTATAGAACAGGGCTGTTAAAGTTATTATAGTTCAGGTTCCACATATGACTGAATATGACCTGAAGTGGACTGGTACAATAACCGCATAATAACCAATAAATAATAAATACAAAGATGTCTCTTTGTTTTAGTGCAAAAAATAACATTAAATTCAGAATATATTTCCATTTACAGACAATCCAAACAAAAAAGATGTGAATACCTGGAAAAAATGACATTTATTAAGAAAAATAAGTCAAATTTTAACTCGACTTATCATTTATACATGTGCATTACAGGTTCTAGAAAGGTTATTATGATATTATTTTATTTGAGATCATATTTGACACTTTTGACTGTTAATGTTCTCAGTGTAATTTTAACAATATTTACCTCAGTTTATCATTTATACATGTGCATTACAACTTACAGATCACAGTGGATCTACAAATACACAAAACGTTTAGTAACAGACAGAATATTGTTAAAATTGCACTTATTTTTCTTAAGAAATTTCAGGTTCTTCATGGTTGTTTAGATTATTCTAATTTTTTTGTGAAAGGGTAGTTTGTAAATGTAAACATGTTCATCATGTAAGTTTACTTTTTCACACTAAAACAAGAAAACAACAACAAACATTTGTTGTCATTATTTCTAGGTTCTTTTCTTATTATTTTACTGCAATGAAAAATTATTGATTGAAAATGAGTTTGATACTTTTGACTTAATATTTTCTGTGTAATTCACACATTCATCCAGATTGGACCCTTTGGCGGCCCGTTTTGGCCCACGGGCCTTATGTTTGACACCCCTGCTATAGAACATAAAGAAACCCGACCCAAATGCACACAACAGGCCCTCCGTGTAGCCTCTGTGTGCATCTGTTTTCATCTCATTGTCAAAACAGAATTCCCAGTCCTGCTCACCTACATGAGGCGTTCAAGTGCATTCCTGTGAGAGCGTTCATAATGGATTTATCTGCTCTCATCTGTCCTCATTAAGAGGTCGCATTTTTAGAACAACCTTTAGTAGAGATACGAGGGCCTGAGTGACCTGAACAGTTATGTTTGAGGTATGTCAGCAGGGCCTGATAAAGGGAGTCGAGCAAAGGTTGAGCAACAGAGAACAAGAGCAGTGTTTGATGCATTCCAGGTTGGACTGGAATGTCCTCCAGGACTTAAAAAGCCACTGGACAGAAGCTCAACTCGCTTTAGTAAATGAATAACTGACTCTGCAGAGGCTCTGAGCTGTGTTTATGTGCATTCAGTAGGTCTGATGTGTAGAATACAGAGCTGAACCACTGTTTGGTAGAGGTTTTAGATGCACTGAACCCGTTTACACGACCATGAAAATCTGATAACAGGGAGAAATCAGATGGTAATAATAAGATCTGATGCGTTTACATGCACTTCAGAAATACGATAATCGAAAAACCCTCTTTATTAGCACCGTGGTTGTTCTAACATATTCTCCTAATGAAAAAAATCCAAAATAAAGATGATATGGTGGATTTATTGAACATATTTGATGTTATTCATTTATCCTTCCTTGTTTTTAGCTTTTATAAACTAAGGCTGTCCACATAATTGTTGGAAAGTGAGACTAAAATTAACAGAAACCTCTCAAATCCTCAAAATTAATGATCTAAAACCAAATTAAAGCCTAAATTAAAACAAAAACTGATGGAAATGTCAAAGCTCTTACTCTGTTCTTACCTCTAAGAGCTTTCAGCCTGAACTGAACATTAATGTGGTTATTGGAGATCAGAAAAAGGAAACATTACAACTATTATTATGTAAAAAAAAATGTAATTCACAGTTAACACATTAAAAAATGAAATAAAACTACAATAAGTAATGCAACACAAAAAATGTCATTTAAATGCGCTAATGGAAAAACCCTGGTTTAGATGTTTCAGTCCATTATTGGATTTCTTTCAGAGTACATATGTAGTAACAGAAGAATCAAACTTCCTATTATCGTCTTCCCTTCATGTTTAACTACATTACTTCTGTTTTCAACGACTGTAATTGTTTTTACACATAAAAGAACTAAATAAATCAGATTAACCTGTATACATGCATTAAGATATTAGAGTATTGAGGAGAAACAGGTGTGTTAATCTGATTTCTTATAATCAGATTACTGCTGTTGTCTGATAAAACAGATCAGATTATACTATTAATGTGATCAGTAATAATCTGAAAAGGGCAGGTTGAACCGGTACATGTACATATGTTAACCCTTTGACAGCAGCAGTCTCTCCGGCGCTGCATTTTGCACTTTAGAGTCTTCAAATTATTGTAAAGCTGCCTACAAAGTCGATGCTTATCTGTGGACGTCTTATTATTTATAATAATGATAATTAATGGCCAGATATTGAAAGTTAAGTTCTTCCTGAAAACAAAGGTGCAAAAGAATTGGCAAAAAAAGACATTTTCTGACACTTATTGCAAAGACAACACGAGGACATCTTTAAAGGGTTAAAGTCAAAGACTCCCTCAGTGTAGGTGTAAGATACAAGGAAAATATGGAGTAGATTTCCAAAGGTTGAGTGTATGAGGCTGACAGACGATGGAGTGATGTCTTGGTGTCGGTGTTGGTTGTTGACTTTGGACATCTCCAAACCTCTGTCATTATTTCCTGCCTGTACACGACGTCTACGACGTGGACTTTCCAGGAAAATCCTTGAACTCATCATACATCCGCTCCAGAAAATGGAATCCGCCATGTCATCGACACATTTCAACACACACACACACACACACACACACGTCTTACATACATGTTTTTATCCAGACACAGAAAATAAGTTAACCCCTGAAGACTCACTGTTACTTTTGTGTCAGTTCCCAAATGAATTTTTCTCTATATTTCAACTTCCTCAAGTGATTTATCAGCATTTATTCTAATATTATCCTCTATATTTTGCTTTTTTTTTTTTGTGAAAATCAGGCATTTTCCTATATTTAATTCACTGATCATATAGATGTTTATAAAAGTTCAGAGTAAATTCAGAGGTTGACTTATCAAAAACAAAAAAGTGACTTTTTCACTAAAATATATCATTAACTGAGCTTAAAAACAAGTGTCTACAACCACTGTCATTTGTTGCAACATGAAAAAAATGAATTGCTCTCCACATTTAACCTTTCCCAAGTGGTTTATCAGCATTTATGATAATATAAGCCTCTGCCTTTTGCATGTTTTTTCTTCTTTTAGGTATTTCCCTATATTTAAGTTACTGATCAGGTCAAATATTACAGTTAATTCAAGGATTAATACAGAGGAACCTGAAGAAAGTGACTTTTTTCAACAAAATATATCATTTACTGAACATAAAAATAAGCGTCTCCATCCACTGTCATTGATCCAACTCCATGTGTTTCCCTGGTGAATCACTGTTGTAGATGTCAGTGTTTCCATGGTAACTACGGAGCCTCTGAACGTCCAAATGGGTCATATCTGATGACCATGAAAAGATGATAAACTGTATTTTATACCAATTATTGACACGTATTGATAGGATTAGTGGATCAACAGGTATTCAACAGTTTAGATCAGTAGATGCTGGATGTCTGGGTCTTTATGGGTTCAGCTGTTGCTGAAAAATGTGGAATTTCTAAATATGCAAATAAAGTGGAGTTGATGTTTCCAGGTTCCTGAAAAGCTCCAGTTTTGTGCATAAACAGCCTCAGGTTTCCACATCACACCTGGAAAATTTGCATATTAGATCATGATTGCCTAAAGTGTAGAGAAACAGCAGATGAATGTGATAAATTCTACGTTGGACTTGATGTAAATGAAAGATGACATTGAACAAACACTTGAGAGAGCAGGGCTTTAATGAGTAGATGATGGAAATGCCTTCAAACGTCTCATTCCAGCTGCACTTGGTTATAATTTGCTCAACTTCTCATAACCTCATCTCTTCAGAGGAAGTGTCTGACTCACTCGTTGCTTCATCCACACCTTCTCCTTTGTATTAGTTCATCGGCTCACAGGCCATGAGCTGCTGTGAAGGAGCTGTGTCCTTCGTCTTCATCTTCATCTTCATCTTCATTGTTGTCATCTTTGTTAGCAATTTCTTCAAACATCTTCTCCGACTAAATTACTGGTCGGATTCTTTTCCAATTTTACGTGTATCTTGCTCGGGACAATGTCTACAAACTTTGTTCACAGTTTTGAGAAATTAGCTTTTTGAATTTTTGCAGAGTTTTTGAAATATTAAAAATGTGCCTTTACTTATAATGGTTCACATTTTGAAGGTTTATAACATGGACGTTGTTAGCAATATTTATATCGTTACTATTGAGCACTGATAGCAGTCATATAAGGACTTTGGGTTCATGACCTTTGACCTTGAGTGACCTTGAAGGGTCAAAGTCACCAATGGTTACATTTCAACAATCTTCTTCTCCAAAACTACAGGATCGATACATTTCAAATTTTTTATGTAGCTTCCTTGGGACAATTTCTACAAAGCTTATTCACAGTTTGGAGAAATTTAGATTTTTTAATTACTGACATATTTTTTTAAATATTAAAAATTTGACTTTACTTATAATAGTCTATATTTTGATGACTTATAACATGTCAACAAAGATTGTTCACAGTTCTGAGCAATTTTTGTTTTTGAATTTTTGAAACATTAAACATTTGTTTCTATTTTTAATTTCTAACCACAGGGAGCGTTTGGAGCTGCTGGAGGAGGCCAAGAAGATGGAGGCAGCCAAGTTCAGGTACATCCTCCCTGTTTATGGGATCTGCGAGGACCCCCAGGGCCTGGTCATGGAGTACATGGAGACCGGATCCTTGGAGACACTGTTGGCGACCGAGCCGTTGCCATGGGAACTCCGCTTCCGCATCATCCACGAGACGGCGGTCGGGATGAACTTCCTGCACTGCATGAACCCGCCTCTTCTGCACCTGGACCTGAAGCCAGCCAACATCCTGCTGGACGCCCACTACCACGTCAAGGTATGTCAGGGTGGTCCTCAGTGGGAGTTAGAGGAGGTCAGGAAAAGGAAACATGAAGTTACAGAGAAAAGATTATATAATTCACTGGTAAAAAGCATTCAAACGAAATAAAACTGCAATAAATAATTCAACGTAAAATAAATCTGCAGGAAAAGTCAGCTCTTTATTAGGACTGTGGTTGCTCTTAACGTGTTGTGATGAAAAGGACCAAAAATAAAGATGACATGGGGGTTTTAGTGGACAGATTTGATGTCATTCATTTATCTTTCCTCGTTTTTGCTTCTATAAACCAAGGCTCTCCTCATGATTGTTAAAAACTGACACTAAAACTAAACAGAACCCTCAAATAAAACAAAAAGTGATGAAAATGTCAGAACTCTTACTCTGTTCTTATCTCTAATTGAACGTTAAGGTGGTTCCTCAGCTGAAGTTATTATTATTATTATTATTACTGATATTACTAATAACTACAGAAATCGGGTAATGATCAGAGTTTTATTTGATGTCAATTTATTCTCTTTCTTCTAGATCTTGTTTAGCTTCTATAAATGAAGGTTCTCCTCACGATTATTGAAAACTAACCTTAAAATTTATAGAAACCTGTCAAATCCTCAAAATTGTCACCTCCGACCATATTTTAAAGTGTAAATTAAAAGAAAAACTGACGAAACTGTCAAAACTCTTACTCTGTTCTTACCTCTAAGAACTGCTTTAAGCCTGATCTGATTGACAGAAATAAAATGAAAACACCTGTCGGCACATGTCGTATTTAAGCTTCATTTTAGGCAGAAAAAAACGTGACAGGACGAGGCATTAGGACGAACATAATCACCCTCAAATCAAGTATTAACAGGGTTGAAGACGGCCTAATGTGTTGGTTTCCACCCGGTTTTCAGGTTTTTTTCAAAGAATTTTCGAAAAGTATATTTTTTGGGATTTTTGGCAAATTTTTGAAATATTAAAAATTTTCCTTTACTTATAAGTGTCCATATTTTGATGGTTTATAACATGTAAATGGTGACAGATATCAATATAGTTACTACTGATCACTGATAGAAGTCATATATGGACTTTGAATTAGCTGAGTTCTCCTCCAGTGAAAGTACCATTCACTTCTATTGGGAGGTTGATCTCCTTCATCCAGACCACAGGACTCTAACATAGAACAGAACCTGACAACCTCACAAATTCAACTTCTTATTGATTCCCGATAGAACATGACGCTGATATACAAGGCGACTGGTCCTATTTTTGTTTAAAGCTCTCGCAGTTGTTTGAGCCTCGACTGTTGCTGAATCCATGGGTGGGAACGGTTCATTCTGCGCTTTAATATGTGGATGTAAACACCTCGGCGGGCCTGCCTCGACAGGACCCGTGCAGCTCCTATTAAAGCTCCTTCTGTGCATCGGTGTGGGTGTGAAGGGCCTCTCCTCCCCGTGCATGCTGGGACATGGCCCGTTGCCCTCATCATACCACACAGTGCACATAATAAGAGCTGAGTTGCCTGTCACACCGACTGGGTGGAGTTAGTCATCATCGCTGTCACGAGGAGAGGAGGCAGAGGGGATTCTGGGAGTTGTCAGGGTCTTATCTGTGGTCTCTTCTCTGTTGTAGATTTCTGATTTCGGCCTGGCCCGCTGGAACGGCCTGTCACGAGCCGACGACATCAGTAGGGATGGATTCTGTGGAACCATCGCCTACCTGCCTCCGGAAAGCATCATCGAGAAGGACAGAGTGTCGGACACCAAACACGACGTCTACAGGTATTCACTGAACAGACAGGACATGTTCTGGGTTTGGGTTTTTACATCCTGTCCACACCAGACACCAAGACATGGTCTAAAGCAGGAACACATGCTTATTTCTTCTCATCTATTGCCTCTTTTACAGTTTCTCCATCGTCATCTGGGGGATCCTCACACAGAAGAAACCATACCAAGGTGAGACTTACAGACTTCATTTCAGCTGATGATCAGATCAGACAATTTGTGGAAAATATTAGAAATAAAATAGAAAATCTCAACATAATAAGATGGAGGATAAGTCAGAATTGTTACCCAAAGATTTGAGGTTCTATTAAACTTTAAGTGGTGAACTTAACTCCTGTTTGAACCCATTTGTTTTTTGTTTTTTACATGTGAAGGTCAGTTGCATGATATTATGTATTTATTAGTCCACACCAGGAAGTTACAGTGAATGAGAGAAACATTGTCATTGTCTTTCATTTTTCTTTATTTTACCTGGATTTAGCTCAGATTTTATTCATCATGTTCCAAAGAAAACCTTATTTATACAAGCTGAAAAACAAAGAATGAACATCAAAATCAAAAATGAGATTTTCAGTCTGTCATCTTCAGTCTTCAAAGGGGTCATTTTACTGTCTTCTTCATTTGTAAATTTTAGTTATTTTTAAAAACCATCATCTTCATTTTTATTCTGCTTAAAGCTGCAGAAGTCAGAATCACAAGGAAAAACTGGCTGGATTTGTTAATACTCTCCTTCCTTCTGCAGCTCTTTCCTCTCAGTCCAAATCTAAAGGCTAAATATAAAGATACATGACCATGATGATGGTACATCACTTTTCCATCAGTGCAGATGTCGCCTCTGACAGTATCTGAGCAGTGACTTATTTATTTTTTTATTAAACCTTTATTTAACCAGAGTCCCACTGAGATCAAGATCTCTTTTACACATGCGACCTGGCCAAGAGGTCTGCAGCACACGCCATGAAAGAATGCAGGTTTTAAATGACAGCTAATAGCAATAAATTAAAACAAACAATAATTTAGTAATAACAGAAAAGTTTGAGCATTTTTAAAGTGCTAATTTTTACATTTTTGAAAGTGCTAATTTAGTTGAGGTCAACAGCAATTTAAAAACAGAGGCACTGTCCAACTGATTGGTAACTTCAGCTGTCAATCAGAGATTGAACCCGCCCACCTGTCTGACAACACCTGTGATTAGACAAAAAACAGCATCATGGGGTAGATTTTAAGCCTTGAAATCACAGAGTTGAAAAGGTTTTTTTTTACATTGTTTTGTCACTTGTAGTTTTACTTTTACTTTTACTTATACACTACCACCCTTGTAGTGTCTGTATTCATTGAAATCAGTAATCCTCCTTCATAATCCATGCACACGTGAGCGCCGGCAGCCTGCGTGGTACAGGCGTTGTTGCAGTCGTGTTTACTCGGTGAATTCCAGTGCAGGCAGGTGGACAGGGCCGCCGTGTTTTTCCCAGGCATATCAGGTAGCAACACTTGAAGGAATCTGTTAAAGAGTCGAACCAGGATGAGGGCGGCCGGGTCGGCGCTGGCACCGCCTCCGTTCACCCAGACATAATTAAAGAATCAGGCACGGCCCTGTTACTGTCCCATCCTCCACCTGTGGAGGGTTTAAGGATTCACTCAGAGGTGAAGCACATGTGATTAAAGCCTGTTGGTTCTGAATCATCGACTCCTCTGATCAGATACAAACACACTCAGGACTCTTTCATTTTTGCTTCATGGGAAAAACAGAATTAACTCCCTTATCTGAGTTTACAGACAGATGGTAATAAAGACATGCATTAATGACTAATGTCCATATCTATAGCGTCACTGGCGCCTGGAGGATCTGGAGTTTATGTCACTAAACATTTACAGGAGGTTACATCATCAATAAGAGTCATAGAGTTGGAGCCAAGGTTATTATTGTGGGAAAATAACTGAAATAGAAATAAAAACAAGACTTTAAGTGACTTAAAGTAAGCTCTAATTATACAAAATGAACTACTATATTCTTTTCTCTCATCTTATAGAATAGAATAGAATATCTTTATTGTCATTGTAACAAGTATAAGTGAGTATGAGTATTGCATTTTATATTTTGGGATGAATTCTTCTATTTATCAGCACAAACACTGACTGACATGTCTTTTATAGTTGAATAGTTGTGATTCTGTCATGAATTAATACATTTTTGGTTTTGTTGAGCTTGTTACACAGGTTTTTCTGGTCTTTTTGAATCTGAAAAACACCCTATATCATAAAAAAAAAAAAGAATAAAATTAACATGGAAGCAAATAAATACTATGAATTTTCAAAAAATAAAAACTAAGGAAGAAAATCTGCTTCAGAAACTAAAGACTGAACTGAAATGAGAAATGACAGGTCACATCCAAGTACACTCCGGTTCTAACCATGTGCATGTGTCTTCTTATTAGGTGACAATAACATCCTTCAGATCATGGTGAAGGTGGTGAAGGGCGTCCGTCCAGACCTGGCGGCGGTGCCTCGGTGTCGGCCTTCAGCCTGTACCGGCTTCCTGGGCCTCATGCAGCGCTGCTGGGCCACCAACCCCAACGCCAGACCCAGCTTCCAGGGTGGGTTGAACTGTAACGCTTAATGACGGCGGGTTTTCACCAAATAAAACACGATGGAAAACTCACTCTGATCCTCTGCTTCGACTTATCTTCTCTATTGTTTCTTCTAATCTGTTCTCTGCTTTTACTGAAACCTGACTCTGGTCTTTTGTCTTGACAGAAATCACATCTGAAGCTGAGGAGTTGTGCTCTAAACCCCAGGAGGAGCCCAAGACCCCCACCTTATCGACATCGGAGCCAGAGCCCACGTCCCCTAATGGACTCCCCCCTGACGAGGTACAGGCCTAATGTGTATTTACTGACTGTACATGACAAAAGAAATGGGGTTATCTCAGAAACTAATCTTGGATGAAGCTCTGGAAGTGGTTTACAGTATACGATGACAGTGGTCGCCCATTTAAACCAGGGACGTCAAGCTCATTTCAGTTCAGGTTCCACATTCAGCCCAGTTTGATCTCAAATGGGTCAGACCAGTAAAATAATAACATAATAGCCTATAAATAATGACAACTCCAATTTTTTCTCTGTTGTAGTGCAAAAAAATACACGTACATATAAATATACATGTACACATACACGTATTTACATTTACATACTATTCAAACAAAAAAGATGTGAGTAACTTGAAAAAACTGAAATTTATAAAGAAAAATACAGTAAGTGCAATTTTAACAATATTATGCCTGAATTTATCATTTGTACATGTCCATTACAGATCGGATCTACAAAGGCACAAAAGATTTAGTAACAGGCAGAATATTGTTAAAATTGTACTTAATTTTCTGTAGACAGTTCAGGGTGTTTGCATTTGTTCAGGTTATTCACATTTTACTGTTAAAGGATGTTTTTGCACTAAAACAAACACAAACACTGCAAATAACAGTAAAAACAAAAAAAACCCAACAAGCAACACTGTAAAAAATAAAACAAAACTGCTCAGTGTTTTACCCCCCATTCCACAGGCGGTGGGGGGTGAACTGAGCATGCTCAGATGTCTATGGAAAACACAAGGTCTATTCTATCAGCAGATTTTGAATATTTTTTGTTGAGCAAATGATTGAATTCTTATGAATATTTAAAATAAATCATACATTCAGAACGCTCACCACAGACACGTCAGGGGTAAAAGGGTTAATGCCGGATAAATGCAGCCTAAAATAGAAAAATAAATGTCATGTCTCCCTTTTCCTTCACTCAGCTCTGTGTGTTTGTCTGAATCTTCCCCATTAGATGATATTCTTTTAATATCTAACTAATCCCCAGACAATGGGTGGCCTGTCTCAGAGGTTGACACGTTTATGACTTTAAAAGTCTTATGGCGTGTAAATGTTTGATCCTGACAAACAGTTGCATCACGTCGAAGGAATGTGGCCTGATGGGATTGTTTCGCCTGCGTCCATGTTGTTCATTCTTCGTGTACGTGACTTGAAACAAACATACGGTTCATGAGACGTGAAAGGTGTTTATTCTGCTTTTTCCACCTGTATGGACTGAAGATAAGCACAAGTATGAACCTCTAAATGAGTTCAAGTGCCTCTGATCGTGTCAAACTTTGAAGTTCATTAAGTTATCTGAGCGTCAACAGGCAAAACGTCTCATAAGTGGCTTCGGGTAAAGAGATGCCGATGTGTGACAGGGATGGAATGTAAACGGGGAACAGCTTGTCCAAATATGCTTATCTGGCATGTGTGACCACAGGTTAAGGACAACAAGCCAGTGCGCCCAAAGTCGGCCATGTTGCCGGAAAAAGATTACAGCCTGTCGGAGCTGCTGAGCCAGGTGGATTCTGGGATATCCAGGAGTTTTGATCGAGTCAAGGAGGACAGTTGTCACAGCAAAGAGAACACGTGCAAGAGGTTGTCGGGCATTTCATCTGCAGATTCAGCCTTTTCCTCCCAGGACTCCATCACCCTGTCGTTTGAGAAGGAAAACACATGCGGTAATGACTCCTTTACTTCTTATTCTACTGTTTATTCACTGATTTCAGCTTAGTTTTGATTCATCTTTCAGGTGCATTAGTACTTTTTTTTTTTACCTTATTAATCCCAGGGGGAAGTTGTGTCTTACAGTTGCTCCATTCAGGTTTAATAAAAAGTAGCAGCAAAAGAACAGCAATATGCACTAGACAATATAGTATCAATATAATAATTCAAAGAAATATACATAAATAAGTGTGCAAAAAAGGAGCTGATAGTTTTAGTTTAGTTTTAACAAAGCTTTGATTTTCTTGAAGCTGAAAAACGAATGAACAAAAGCAGGAGATAGAATTTCAGTTTAGTAAAGTTTTGATAAGTATTGTTTAAAGCTGTTTTATCTGATGCACCCTGAATCATCCACACTGGGGACGAAACCAGAGATGAGGCTGATTTGGTGCCTTTTTCAATGTAGTTTTCATTTAGTTTTTAGTTTTAGTCTTAGGTTTAGATGTACACTGGGGTGTTGAGCTCATTTTAGTTCAGGGGCACATTCAGCCCAATTTGACCTTAAGTGGATCAGACCAGTAAAATACTACCACAATAACATATAAATGATGATAACTAACAAATCTTTATTTTTAGTAGAAAAAAAGGAAAATGTTTACTATTAGAACCTATTTTAAACAAAAAATATAGCCTAAATAATCTGAACTTCCATGAACAACCTGAAATTTCTAACAAAAAATAAATGCAATTTTAATCATATCATGGCTCAGTTTATCATTTACAAATGTTCATTATAACTCACAGATCACACTGGATCTACAAATACACAAAACATTTAGTAACAGGCAGAATATTGTTAAAATTACACTTATTTTTCTTGAGAACTTTAAGGTTGTTCATAGGTTATTTGCATTTTTTTGTGAAAGGATAGGGTGAAAAATGTAACATTTAACTTTATGATCAAATGAACTTGACTCCCATTTAAATCTGTGTAATATTTGGACTTTGCACATTCATCCTGTGGGCCAGACTGAACCTTTGGAGGGCCGGTTTTGGCCCACAGGCCATATGTTTGACACCCCTCATCTGCTCAATGATGCTGTAGCTTTCTCTCCTGTTTAACTGACTCCTGTTCTTCCTCGTCTCTGCTCAGATTCTGCTGAGGTCCAGAAGAGGAAGCTGAGCGAGGCGATCCGGACCAAAGACACGGCCAAGCTCATGAAGATCCTCCAGCCCCAGGACGTCGACCTCCTATTGGACGGCGGTGGCAGCCTGCTCCACCACGCCATCACCCTGAGCAATGAAGAGGCTGTGAAGTTCCTGCTCCTGAACAATGCCAACCCCAACCTGGCCAACGCCCGCGGGTCCACACCGCTGCACCTGGCCACAGAGAAACACCTGAAACCGTTGGCGGAGCTGCTGCTGGGCCGCCGCTGCACCAACGTCAACGCCAAGGACGAGGACCAGTACACCGCCCTGCACTGGGCGGCGCAGAACGGCGATGAGGCCATCACGCGGTTGCTGCTGGACAGGGGGGCGGCCATCAACGAGACCGACGGCCAGGGGCGCACGCCGGCCCATGTAGCCTGTCAACACGGCCAGGAGAACGTCATCAGGGTTCTGCTGAGCCGCGGCGCCGACGTTCGCATCAAGGGGAAGGACAACTGGACGGCGCTCCACTTCGCCGCCTGGCAGGGTCACCTGGGCATCGTCAAGCTGCTGGTGAAGCAGGCCGGCGCCAACGTGGACGGGCAGACCACAGACGGCCGCACGCCGCTGCATCTCGCGTCCCAGAGGGGGCAGTACCGAGTCGCACGCATCCTCATCGAACTGGGGGCTGATGTTCATACGACATCTGCTGGGTTGAACACACCCCTGCACGTGGCGGCGGAGACCGGCCACACCAGCACGTCCCGCCTCCTGATCAAACACAAGGCAGACATCCACGCCCTCAACGTCCACGGACTCACCCCTCTGCACCTGGCGGCTCAGCGAGGTCACCTGGCCACCGTCAAGATGTTGATAGAAGAGGGCGCCGATGCCTCCAGACCCAGCCACACCCTCCGCACACCCTGCCACCTCGCGGCAGAGGGCGGGCACTGTGAAGTCCTGAAGGAGTTGCTCCGTCACTGCCCGGAGGGCAGCGGTCTAACAGACGAGCAGGGCCTCAGCCCGCTGCACCTGGCGGTCCAGGGCGGGTACTCCAACATCATCACCATGTTGGTCCCACAAGACTGTCAGGACTTAGTCACTGAGAACTCACCTGAAAACGCAAGGCCCGCCCCCCCGCCGGCGGCGAAACAGCTCCAGAGGAAGGTCGTCATTCTCAAACTGACAGAACACAACGACAAAGACTGTCCGAGCGCCTCACAGCTGGCCTCAGCTCCGTGCTAACAGCGACACCACGCTGTTACGACTGTACAGAAATGTCTTCGATGTAACGTTTAAGCTCCGTCTGCGTCTCCACGTTGTGGATTTTTGTTCTGTTTTCGAAACCGTTTCAGCGCCGTAGGAATCTAAAGAACAGTTTGATGTAAATATGGACACTGTAAATAGATAGTTCAGGGTGTCATATCCTCTGTGTTTATATATTTAGAATTTTGTGTACTTTTTTACTCAACAAGCACATTTTTTTATAACAAGCACATTTTATGTATCAGAATCAGGAAACCTTTGACCTTTGACCTTTGGACCCTTTAATAAACCACACTGAAACTGGTCTGACTGTAAGTTATCTCATGGATCATAAACTTTGGTCACAAATTCATGAAATTCTGAATTCTTGAAAACCTTCAGTGTTTTGTATCTGTTACATATCAGTGGTGCACCATTAAAAACCTCTGAAAAACCAACCCAATGTTTTATTTGAGCCTTGACTGTCTGACAATGTGACGCAGAAGGTTAATGTTCAGATACATTCCATATGACTGAACATGAAAACACCAGATTTGCTGCTTCATTTCTTTCCATCTTCTTTTTCATGTTTTCTTGGGGTTTCACTGAAGAACAATTATCAGCATTTTAGAGTTTTCTGATACTTTTATTGGTAAGTAAATCACATTTGTGTGTGCAATAAAACTTGTGAACTCCACTGAAAGTCTTCAAAGACACCAACAGTCATCAAATAAAGTAACTAGACTGACCAAGACATGTGGAAAACCAGGGTTATTTCACTGAACATTGCCGTTAAAACATTAGTGATAGACCAAACAGTTCTGGAGACGTGATCTGAGAACTTTCCTGGACCTTTTATTTTTTTGTTTCCATTTGCACCAAAAGTAGAAACTATGATGTAATGTGATATTTGATGCATCACTGTAGATTAAACCACATGAGCCCAGCTTTAACCCATAAGATTAACATTCTTTATTTAACAGTATATAGATCACACATGTAGATATGCACCACACACTGAAACTGACCCTCTGCAGAACATACCACACTGCAGACTAGGAGCAGTGGGCTTGACATTTCAAGTGCTCAAGAGCAAATGAGAGGGTTCAATGCCTTGTTCAAGGGAACATCAGCCGACTTTCTGCCAGTTCAGGGAATCGAACCGGCAACCCTTTGGACACAAGCCTTCTAGGTCACGGCTGTAAGACCCAGTGCTACTTTTATTTTTATGGTGGTTCCCAAATTAATTTTTCTCTCTAACGTTTCTTAAGTATTTTATCACCATTTGTTAATTATCCTCTGTATTTTGCAATTTTTTTCAGTTAAAATCTGGTCTTTTCCTCAAATTAATTCATTGATTATGTAGATGTTCATAAAAGTTCTGATTAGTGTTGAAGGTTATTATATCAAGAGCAGAGAAAACTGAGGAAAAAGTGACTTTTTCTGTAAAATCTATCATTAATTGAACATAAACCCAGTGTGTCCATCCACTCCATGGGTTTTACTGGTAAATCAATGTTGTAGAAGATGACGGTGTTTCCATGGTAACTACGGAGCGTCTGAACGTCCAAATGGGTCATATCTGATGACCATGAAAAGATGACAAACTGCATTTTACACCAATTATTTACATGTATTAATAGGATCAATGGATCAACGGGTATTAGACAGTTTAGATCAGTAGATGGTTTTGGTCGACGGTGGATGTTTGGATCTTTATGGGTTAAACATGGACTGCAATAAAACATGATTAGATAAGACAATAAATGAACTGGTTTCCTTTGCGTTACTCAAGATGAACCCACTACATGTCATTTTCTGTGTATAAATGATCTAAATGTCAGTCTTTTATTTGTAATTTATGAGTAATGACAGCAGTAGTTTGTAGGAAAAACAAAAAAAAAATCTCTATTCTTTCCAGAGCCATAAATCATTTATATTCCGATCAGACTTTAATACTCAGCTGTTTTTTTCTTTCCGTTGGGGCTGATGTTTTATGTGACTACAGGCTTGATGGACAAAATGCCTCATTTCAGTGTCAGTGTCAGTGATTTAGTTTTTTCTGCGGCTGCACCTGCATGTGTGGAGGACTTATTGAGGCAGAGCTGGCATGTCTGCATCTGCAGGCTCCACCGTTGTTCTATTATCATTATTATGTCTGTCCTCCGGAGCCCACAGAGCATGCTCAGGTTGGCACCGACCATGGGAACCATCCCTGAGGGGGATCACAGGCTGCCACATGATGGATGGGATAGAAGGGGGCGATGATTTTCTACCTGCACTTCCAGCCTGTTGGCTAATTCCTCAGACCACTTTAAGTTTTCATCACTCTCTAAAACCAACATGCCATCCCATGACGCCTGGAGGGCTCGGCTCCTCGTAACCTGAGTAACCCAGTGCGGGCGGCTGCTGTTTGGAATGGTCCTGTTTTCATAGCTCATGTTTGCAGAGACCCAGAAAATGACTGGGCAAACGTCTGTAATCTGAGGCTCTTTGTATGTGTGTGCGTGCGTGTGTGTGTGTGTGTGTGTGTGTGTGTGTGTGTGTGTGTGTGTGTGTGTACACAGCGTTTTATGACACTTGTTGCCTGGTGATGTGTCCATCTACGGGAAGGAAAATGTGCCGTTATTACCCAATCACAGCCTTTACCTGATGTCTGTTGTGTTTGATCCACTGGTGTCATAGCTTCACCTTTTACCGTCACCTCAAGTATTACATGTTTTTTTTATTTCTCTGGGCTATATTTATCTTGTTATAAGACTGTATGCCCACACTTTTGTAATTATACCATCCATTTTTAATCTCTAGAACAGCAGTTAACAGTTCAGTCATGTACAAGGTAATTCAGTTAATTTAGCAAAACAGTGTCCAACCCCTGGGATGAAGCAAAGAAAATAGAAGGTGTTGGACTTGTAGTACTGCAGACAATACAAACACAAGCAGCAGGACAGGTTTACAGTTGAAACTACACTCAGCAAACATCAGATATTTCCAAAATACACTCAGGTTGTTGTAGATCAAGGGTGTCAAACTCACTTCAGTTCAGGTTCCACATTCAGCCCAATTTGATCTCAAGCAGGTTGGATGGGCAAAATAATAACACAATAACCTAGAAATAAAGACAACTCCATGTTTTTATCTTTGTTTAATGCAATAAAAAACATTAAATTATGGAAATATTTCCATTTACAAACTATCCTTTCACAAAAAAGATATGAATACCCAGAAAAAAATTATATTTTGTAAGAAAAATAAGTGCAATTCTAACAATATTATGCCTCAATTTATCAATTATACATGTTCATCACACACAGTGTTACACAAACATTTGGTAACAGGCAGAATATTGTTTAAATTTTGGAGTTCGGAACTAAATTAAGAACGATTTCTACTATAGTACATCTCAGCTTATTTTTAACACAGCTTACAGATCACAGCGGATCTACAAACACACAAAACATTTAGTAACAGGCAGAATATAGTTAAAAGTGCACTTAATTTCCTTTAGGCCTTTCATGTTGTTCATATTTGTTCAGGTTATTCACATTATATTGTTAAAGTAAAGGTGAATATTTTCATAGTGTAATATTATTTTTTTCACATTAAACTAAGATGAAAATTTGTAGTCGTCATTAGTTATAGTTTATTATGTTATTATTATTTTACTGGTCTGACCCACTTCAGATCATATTGTTCTGTATGTGGAACCTGAACTAAAACCAGTTCAACGCCACTATCTGTTAATATCTTCAGTGTGATTTTTGCACTGAAGGGCCGGATTGGACCCTTTGACCCCCCCGACGTAGATGTTCTGAAACATGAGCAGGTTCATGGAGTCTGTCCTGATGTTTGACGGATCCATCCTGTGTTCAGGTTTGACTCCTGAACAGTTGAATAACTCTGGACTTTGTGTGAGTCATTACATCAGCCGCTGAGTTCTCCTCAGGTCAAAGTTCATCGTGCTCATCAAACGCTCCTGAATGAAGTCCTTGTAGCGTCTTCCCTCCTCCTCGTCTTAGTCACAGGGACTTGTGAAACAAAATACAGTCCATATCCAGACAGGATTATGCAAAGCAGAAGCCGGAGAGGTGTTAGCTCCACTTGAATTAGGTTTATACCTTTAAATAATTCAGTGTTTCACTCAGGTCTGTGTACAGTCTGCAGTGTTTAGGCAACGCTAAACAAATACAAGGAAGTCTGAATTCATTCCAACATATTTCACACATGAGGACACAGTGGAAGGATCTAACAAATGACATAAAGTTAAGAGAAGTAATTATACAACAGAGAACACAATTAATAATTCATTGTAAAGTTTAAAAAAAGAGCTTAAGTTAACCTGTAATAAACTCTAAAACAAGTCTAGTTTGTGTTAAAAACTGAGGTTCTGTACTGATGAAATGTTCATTATTACATTTATTTTCATAGAATCTCTCTTTATTTCATCTTAATCTTATTTAATGTTTCTGTTTGTCTATTAGGTTTTAAGTTACAGGTGGATACGTGTGTGTTTTAGTGTTATTTTTATTTTGACGATATAGCGTTTGTTAAGTTTCTATTCAGTTTTAGTTCCTCAGTTTTTATAGAAGCTGAAAAGGGTCATATCCGCATCAAATGTATGATTACAAAACCACTGTTTATTAAAGGTCTCATATTGTGCGAGCTCAGTTTATTCTTGTATAACATGGATCATTAACACCAGAGGGAAATGAAAACAAGTCTGATTTTACCTGCTGTTGTTATTTTAGTTCCTCAAATATTTATTTATCATGCAGTTGCAGCTTAACTCAAGCAAATGTTATTAAAAGAGCAAAAAATGTCAACTCAGACTTAAAACCAGGCACTTTCATACATAAAACATGCAATCAGACACGAAAAATGAATAGCTTATGTGACCACAGAAGGAATTTGTGTCTGTTTGACTTTTAATAACTTCATTTTGGGTATTATAAGACGACTCTAATCCCTTATGATTTTATCAACATCATCTGAATGAAACTCTGTTGAATGATATTAAATGTGAAGGATCTGATCCGGTTTTGACAGGTTGTCGTACTCGGTTTGGACTCAGCTGTTGACGGGGATCATCCTGTCAGCCTCATATTTCAGATCAGTGAGTGACTCAAAGACTGTAAACCTTCCGTTTTGTCAGACTAAACGTCTGGTTGGTCTTTTGTCTGGCGGTGATCGGGTCTTTTCAGCTTGCTGAGTCATTCCTCACTGTGAACAACAAAACCCTCTGAACCTTGAGATGTTTGCTGAAGTGATGCAAAGCTCAGATCAGGATCCAGTGATAGATGAAGCCTGATTAATGACTTACAGGTTGTAATTCTCTAATGTATTCAGAAGAATGACACTGATTTTATATAACTGTGGAGACACGCTGCAGCGTACAGTGGTAAATGACACTGGTCTACAATATTTTAGAAATGATCTGCTTCAGAGATTAAATGTGCTAAATGTTACATATTTAAGATTAACTGGAAAACAAATGACAAAAGTGCTGGTCTGCCAATGCTTTCAAAGTATATCATAAAGTGTTATTACATATATAATGGTTTTTGTACATTTATACAATTGATATATAAATCTTCCACTAGATAAAGCCTATAAAGTGAATGTATTGTCATGTGCAGACAGTGTTTTGAAGTAGATCTGGTAGCTCTCAGACAAATATTCCTTTGGAGTAAAACCCATTCTCTCATTAATTCTTGAATTTCACATTTTGACTTCTTGGAAACTTCAGCCAACCAGTATTTTTGACTTGATTTTTCTTAATCAGTGACTCACACGTGGTCAAGTTTCATTACTTTTATTCTGGAAGCATTTTACTTGTAGACCAGCGTTATTAGAAGAGAAAAGTTGGAGCCAAACAGTAATGACATGTGTTCTGCATTCTGTGGTTGGATTTCGGAGAGAATAGAACATACAGAGCGCTGAAGGCTGTTTTTCTCTTCACTATTTTTCGCCTCTCCTCTTATTTTAACCTCACTGAACTAGCAGAACAAGATTTGAGACCTTGTCTCTGAAGATGCGAGGCGAGCTGCAACATGCAGCGACTGCCTCCGGGTAAATGTGGGTGTAATCAGCAGCGAATTAGAAGATTTATGACAGACTAAGCAAAGGGCGAATATACTCTAATAAAAACTCAGAAAGTGATAGACACGGGCTGGTTCATTAAGGAGAAGAAAGCATTTTTGAGTTATTACTGTCATAAACCATCCAGCAGCAAAAAACAGTAACATGCAAACCCCATAACAGAAAAAATAGACTCGTTCTCTGGAACACAATAAAGTTCTGTGGATTTATGTGGTTTCTTTAACTGGCAAATTAAGTGTATTTTGTACATATTAGCTGAAAATCTGATTTTATGCCTACAGCAAATTCAGAAGAGTTGTAAAATTCAAGATAAGGCAGAAAATACAAGTTTATACTAAAGAGGTTGATGGTAACAGGTGAAGAGATTATGACTGGACACAGGAGGAGCATCTACCAAATACTGTATTTAGTCTTTACAAAGATGGGCTGTGATGATTTTTGATGATTTCAGGACAGAATCATCTGTAGGCTCAGGAGGAATTTTTCTAAACACAGAACCAAAAAATACGTGTGAAGGCCAAGGGCAGAAATTATTGTTATGGTTTATGTATGTATGACCTTAAAGCCCTCATAGATTTGACAATGTATAAGAAACCGTCACGCTACCATGATGAAAAATAATACTGTATATGGGCTCAGGAGGCGTTTGGCTATTGAACACAGTCCATCATTGCATATGGAAATGAAACCTGAACCTGTATTTCACAAGGAGAAGGATATATCAACACAATGAGGTTCTCTGGACCCAGGATCATCTCATACCAAAGACCAAAGGCCAGATGAGACCATGATTCATCTGGTTTTCAGGTAAGACTTGTCACAGATGCAACAGAACATCCAGACTTTGATGGTCTGGGGTTGCATCGGTGTCAAGTTCAAGCTTATTTTTCATTTATACATCTCTTTATATTCAACTTGTAACATAAACTCTAATGAGTCCGGGTTTGATCTGGCTCTCTTTCAATTTTTAAAATCTATAATTAATATACAAATAATGCAATTAAGACAATCTCTGTATCTGTGTGTGTGTGTGTGTGTGGGGGGGGGGGGTTCATCGGTACCCACTGGTCTGATCTGTATATGTGAAGGTACCATTGATTCCATTGATTTAAATACAAATATGTGACATTTCTTACCACTGAGTCGACATCTTTTCCTTGAAGTCTGTGGGTTTTTTTGGGGTTTTTTTAGCAGAACAATGCCAGACCTCATTCTATTCCAGATCCAACAGTGTGGCTTCATAATCACAGAGTCCATGTTCTGAATTCAGTCCACATCTGTCTGAAAATATAGGAAGCCTCTGCACTCTGTCTGCAAAACCTCTGACTTTCTGCTCTGAGAAATGGCTGGCAATGGTTGGTTGAATAATTTTTTTTATCTGCTGTGTTTATCATTTACAATCTGTCAGATATTTATACGAGTCATGTTTGTGAACATGTTCATTAATGTGTTTGTTTTTTCTTTTCATGTTTTTTTTCTCTACGTGTCACAGTGTTTGTTAGTTTATGGTGGATCTATGCTGTTTGACTGTGTTTGATATATTGAATATACTGTATATTATTTGATCTACAGTACTGTCCTAAAGTCTTCTTCCACCTATATTGTTATTGTTTTTGGGTAGAAAGGATCATACATATTTATTTATCTTTCTCTTTTCTCCAGACACAACAAGAAAATACAAGAAATATGTATACAGCCTCAAGACTCACACAAAAATTAACTAAATGCGTTCTAAAGGTTCAAGTCACTATTCGCTGTGACCTCTGACCCATGACAAGAAACAGCACAAACAACTAGAAACATCTACCATGTGTTGAATGAAACCTAGTGTAAGACATTAGTAAATTAATGCCATAAATCTCATATTGTCTGAACAAAAGGGTTAAAGACATGTTAAATGTAAAGGGAGGTCACACTAAATACAACCACTGTGGTTTATAGAGGCTGTTTGTAACCGGAAACTGTAGTTTTTCCTGCTGTTCATACTTCACATATATCAGATTGGATCTAAATACATAGACAAATGCATATGAGTATACAATAGAACTTTAATAAACCAACAAACAGAATGTTGGACCAGGACTTTTGTACAGGACTGTGCATTAAAAAACAGGAAATCAGACAATGGGAATCATAAACTGTTGTCTTTAAACTGCAAGAATGGACAAAAAATACATCATCTTCAGATCAAAAATGATTATATAGTGCAATAACAAGGAAAGAAAATATAACACAGCATCAAAATCTAACTTTATTTTTACTTACAGGCTACAGTTGCTTTGGTCCTAAATGAGGTTTATTATCATTTGTGTCTACAGACCTAAACTGTGTCAAGAGCAGAGTGATAAAAGTTTATTGTTTCCATGAATGTGAAGAGGCTGAAGTCCAGGTAAAGGAGGAAAGGTTATGTCTGAGCTCTGTCACTGTGTCAACAGAGTCCCTCCTGTTTGGAAGTGGATCTGCTCAGGGACCTGTCGGGATCTGCCTCAGTGACATCAGCCTTGGCATTCATGAGTCAAGCTGTACAATAAAGCAACTCCTCATTATGACAAATAGAGGTTGATCTGTACACACACTTTTATTACAAGTAAATAATATGTTGGCTGCAGAATGATTATTCACAGGCTTTGAAAAAACATCACATCTTCAGGCTTTATTTGCAGGCTCTCTGGTCAATTTTGTTGTAAATACATTAGGTCGATGGACAAATTAAGAAACTAAACCTTCATTGTATATTTTTTGCTCTATGTGTGTGTATAAAATACTGTTATACTTCCTAAATGTATGCTGTATTTCTTAAAATGATGAAGTTCTTCCTTTTACCGTATAAATTGGATTTGTTTTTACTACATTCACGTTAAGGCTGTAATTATTATGGATCTTTTCTGGTTATAAATGGAGTGAAGTGTCAGATATTTGGCCAGCAGATGGCGCTCTTTATCAAGTCTCATAAAAAAGCTGAAAGCAGAGGCATCAACAGTCTATCTATCTATCTATCTATCTATCTATCTATCTATCTATC
>JAPQRQ010000007.1:32381622-32392444 GCA_037367365.1 Apogon talboti
TATCTATCTATCTATCTATCTATCTATCTATCTATCTATCTATCTATCTATCTATCTATCTATCTATCTATCTGTGTTAATATTTCCTAGAATCTCTGAACTAAAACAGCACATGACATACACTCTACTGCAGTGAGGTCCATATCTCTAATTATATCCCTGAGGCATCAGTGAATCAAAGATTCCTCTTTTTTTCTCTGTTTCCAGCAGTGGACTCACATAATGATGATGGGTTAGCTGGGTTAGATAGGGTTGCAGGACTGTTACTGAGATGCTTTTTGCTCTTGTTTTATGAAAAGCATCATTATTATTTGACTATAAGCTTGAAAGATTCTGAGCTGTTGTAGAATATAACTAGTATTTTCATATTATGGGACTTTTATTCAACTCCACTCTTGTCTGTCAGCTTTACATAGCTTTAAGATCATAGTTTTTCCATCCCCTTCCTTTCCAGTAAAAACATGCTGCTCCAAATATGTTGATTTTAGACATAAACTCTTTTCTGTTCAATAAAAACAGGCCTGAGCTCACCTAAATGTGACTTTTAGAGACACATAAATGCAGGACTGTGACGCTACAAACACATGATGACTATGATGAAACATCACAGCCACAACCCCGACCTCTGACTCCGGGTTCAGCTGCCCTAAAGCAGAAACACAATCAGGTGAAATGGGTATATTGGCAATCTATGCTGTTGGTTTGCACTACTCAGCATAATAACACATCCTAAGAATGGATGAAACATAAAGTCTACAACTTGTCATTTGCAAAACAGAAAATGAACACACAAAAAACCAAACAAAGCAGTGACCCACTCCCTGAACAAACAGAACAATAAGTCTAAATGCAACACATTTCACCCATGGATATTATGCTTTTATGATTAACTACCAACATGTGGTTAACATGTGGTGGCAGTATTTGTACCTAAGGATCTGAATATTACTACTTCTATTACTACTACTACTACTACTAATAAAAAAAATAAGAGGAATAATAATAATGATGATGAAAAAGCTTAGAAAAAACGTAATGAACTGTTACAAAAGATACATGAATTATACAGGCAAATATAGAATTACAGTAGAAATAACTAACTTTATTCTTGTTTATGATTAAAAAGAAAAGAAAACTAAAAATAAGTAAGTACCTAATACCAACGCAGCTGTGATGAAAGGAAAGATACGTCACATTAAAATGTCAGTAACAATTAAAAAACAGGTGAAACCACTTTCGCCACTTCTTTACTGTTTGACCTATCATTTGAGGTGGGTAGGGCTGTTGTCGAACCACCTAAACCAAGACCAGATCCTGACTGAGAGCAGACATAGTTAATGTGTAATGAAAACAAAAACCCACAGTATTTGACATGTTAATCTGGTTTAGGATCATCCTCCTGAACAACACCAGGGGTGGGGGTTGGGAACCACATGCGCTCCTGCATCTAAACCCCCACTCTAAAGTGAAGTTAACAGACTATAAAGGCGTTAAATCTGTAAATCATTTAATCCCAAACCAATGACACAACTTTTCTAAACATATTCACGTAGTTAATGGAAATTCCGTCGTTCGCGGGAATTTCCCACGTGCACCTTAAACAAAAACACAATAAACAAAAACTGAAATTTAAACGTCATCTAGAATTCCTGATTGTAGAGCCTTTTATTGAAATCCTATTTAAAGGCAGAAAAAGGGACGTTTTTCTTCACTTATCTTGTTATGATATGTGAAAATAACCAACTTGTTCCCTGCTGTTTGGAAATGTTTTCATTACGCTAGAGCGGATTATATATTTTAACAAAAGGGGTGGAAGAACGGCTATTGGGGTAAATACGGCTCACATAACTACATTAACCCTCATATGTACTCGAAAATATTTTTGATCATAGCTATAAATTGTCAGTATTTGTTATTTTTGTATGTTACCGCAATAAAATAGACAAAGTTAAAACTACTCCTGATCGCGTCCCCCCTTGTACAACTCGTTGGTACGTTCCGCGGAGAGGCGACAGAGGTTCCTGGAGCTTCTGTAGATTCGCCGCGACGCTCTGATGTTTTTACACGGACTCGAGCGAAGCAGAGCCGCGGCGTCCACACAGGAGGAATACTCACCCGACAACAGCCCACTACAAAAGGTAAACACCTGCTACACAAACCCAGAACGGCACAATCTTGCTGCCATACCGATTCAGCTTGATTTTTATTCGTTTGTGAGCGTCAGATAACGGTCACGACTCAGCCGGAGCGGTCGGAGGATACCCGCGAGCTGCTAGCTTAACTTCGGTTTAGCAATAGGCTTCTAACGGGGTGTTTTTATCCAGACTGTTAACTGTTTGAGCCCAGGCGAACAATGTACACGCGTATTGACTTGTAAATGTCTTAGAAACCCAGAATCAACGGTAAATATTAACGTTAAATGTCTGAATCTAACGTGGTGAAAAGTTGTGATGCCCGTTATAGCTATGACTAGCTACAGGACGAGAACCTAATGTACTTATGACCATACAGTGTTTGTTTCAACTGCTCTGTTGTGTTAATCTCCACATTAAGAACACACATGTAGATATTTAACAGAACTTAACATACGTTTCAACATGTCTTACCATTGTGTTTTCCTACTGATGTGGGGTTTTTTTTGTCCTTAAAAGTAACACAGATCACCATTTGACTCCAGTGTTTATAACCTGTGGCATCTTTAACACTATTTGTGGCATTTCACACATTTCTCTGTCCTGCTGAAAACCTGTTGACCGTAATACATTGTAAAAGCTACTTTTAAAGTTAAAGCATATAGCTTACAAGGGTCCTAGGTTTAACTACTGTACTTATGAGCATTGTTGGACTAAACTGATCATAGATGTTGGTTTTGGTTAAATGATCATGGAGCCTAAATGGCTATTATTTGGTGGTGTGGATCATTGCCTTTCATAAATAGAACTGGAAATAGAAATAGAAACACTAAATATTTGTGGTTAAATTGCAGGCATGTCATTGCTTGTTCTCCCTCATCTTTAGGTTGGGTTTGGATCTTTGTTGACCTGAGTCTTCTACCCAATAGTGAGTTTATTTTGCTTCCATCTGGTGACATCCTATCAAGGCAGACTCCCTGTGCTCCTGCTGATACCAAGTTTTTAATTTTATCTTAGTTATTTGTTGGTTTTGTACTATTGTTGTACTGAAAGTTGGCTGCACACAATGTACCCCCCTTGGCGATAATAAAAATGATTGAACTGGTAAGAGTTGGTTAAAAAGTTCAGCTCAGTTAAACTGTGTTAAATGTGATTAAGTCAATGCTTTATGTAACTAATATGGTTATTTGTTCCCAGTGTTTTGGTTTGGTGTTATGGTTGAAAGATATCATCAGTTTGTTATATCGAACATTTTCTTGTCATTTTTTTTCTCTAGTTTGAGGACTGGTTTTTGGTCCTATGTGAAAGTTGAAAGAACTAATTACTCACAAAAGATGGAGCTAAATGAAAGTTTTTCCACATTAAATCAAAACAAAGAAGAGCTCAATCTTAGTTCTCATTCTACAAGAGGAAATATATAAAATGTTTGTGCCTCTGAACTCTTGTCTATGATCAGGATGTAACAAAACTAACATAGGAACTTTTCAGAAATGTAATGGTAGAACATTCACAACAATGATAATTAAATATTTGCCAATGTCAAAATATATGTAAGCAAATTAAAATGACAAAATATGGAACAATTTTTTAAGTGTTTAAACTGAGAATAGGAACAAAATAAACCCTAAAGACTCAAGAAAATGTGTATTGAGATAAATGCTCCTATCACAGGAAGGCTATTTATCATATTATTATATTATCAGATTCATGATGATTTATGGCTGCATGTGCCTAAAATGGTGAAAAATCAAAGATCAGTGATTCCCAAAGTCTGAGATGACAGCGCAAAATGTCTTTCTTTGATCCACAACCCAAATGTATTCAGATTTATGCCACAGAGGATCAAAGAAACCAGAAAATATAAAAATGTAAGAAGCTGTAATCAGAAAATTACAAAAAAATTGATAGTCATAGCAAATAATTGAGTAAGTGAATAATATTACAACTCAGTGCTGATATGGTTTCCACATGCATGATGCTTCTGCTTTAAGACCTTTGGCTGCAAAGAAGAAAAATGAAGTATTCTCAGGTTTTGTAGAGTTTTTCTTACCTGTCTAATGGAAACGTCGGTATCAAAGGGATTCAAGTGCAGCACAACTGAAAAAACCGTGGACCTCAAAGGGAAAAATAACTGGTACGTGGCCTCAGACCACAAGGACATTATAGTCGGTGTGTGAACGTTCATCCTTCTGTTGTACAAAGCACGAAGGTCACAGGAAATACAAACGTTCACTGAAGAAAGACATGACTTTCTTTTCTTTAGTTTCTTCTCTCTGTTCTTTCAAGCTTTACATAAGGTCAGTGATTTTATACATTTGTAAACCTGTTAAAGCTGAAACGTGTAACATGAGCTTTAACATTTACCTCTGAAAACATGTAAAAACAGTGAGGTCCATGGTAGACTGCACAGTTAATTGACCTGTAATGTCAGTTAGTGGCGTTATATAATCTGAATGTTTTGGATGCAGTGACACTGAGCAGAGAAAGATACCAAGTAAAACCTGCAAAATAGAAAGCACTAGGTTTCCAAAAAAGGTATGCATTTCTTTTTTTATATTACTTTGGGATGTACCGGTTGGAAAAGTCTTCTTTAACTTTCTATTTTGGCTGCCACTGTTACTTTCTGTTTCTTTTTTTGTTTTTGTTTTTATTATTTATGCCCTTCACAAAGTATTAAAATAGTTAGTCTTTCAGTTCTTCATCACATTATGTCTGACTGAAAACAGCTTCAATAGCACATTTATGAAAAAAACCTTAATATAACATGACAAATAAATATCTGACAATGACATCAGTGAAAAAAAAAACATCTGATGATGATGTTGATTTTGGCTGATGTCAGCAAATGTAGTTCAATATCGATGTCTGGCCAAAATATTAGTGCACCCATAATTCTATGTCATCATTAATCTGCATTAGGGCAGTCATTTATGATCTTATTTTCACTGTTGATTATAGTATTGATTATTTTCTCATTTGTAGTTGATGAAATGTCATAACATGATATAAAAGATGTTGTCCTCCATTGTCTTGTTTGAGCCACAACCCAAAGATAATCATTTTACTGTCACAGAAGAGGAAAGACGTAAGAAAATGATCACATTAAGAAGCTGCAATAAGAGAATTTAGACTCTTTTTCTTAGGAAGTCTCAAATGATTATCAATTATCAATAGTTGTAGATTAATATAATACTCGACTCATGGTTCATAAATATTTCCAGTTCCAATCTGTATTTAACTTGATAACCATCACAATAAGTCATGATAAGTCATCACAATATTGTCCACAACAATTACATCATGTTTTCACTAACTTGTGCAGCCATAATAGTCTGTATCATTGGATTACCAGTCAGTGGTGTCCTATCACTAATTTTAATAAGTAACGTTACCTGCAGATCTTTCATTAGAATAAAGCAATATAACATAAATATATGTTGTTAAACTATATTACATTGTCTCAGCTTTAAACCTCATTTCAACCTCATCACAATCCCACAGTATTTCATAACGTCATCTACTTCTGCATTTTTATTATTCTGACAAAATTTACATCCTGAGTCATTTTTTGTTTCTTATTTCAGTGTAGACAACCACTCCTAAAGACTATAGAACAATGGTGTTTGTGTTAAGACTGGATCACATCACAGAACAGCATTAATGGCTGCTTTTACAGTGTGTTGAATCATTTCACAGCCTCTGTTAATGTAATCTGAAACGAGAATGAGCAGCATATTAACTACTGACGGTACAAATATGACCCGAAGCTTGAACAGTTTGGTGTTTAAGAAGCCAAGTAGAATTTTATTTCTCTCTAGAGGGTTAAGTCGAGCAACAGCAGAAGAAAAAGAGAAACTGATGAAAATTAATTCAGTTAAAGAAGTGATATTTGCAGATTTGGTCTGACTGGTTTTACCTCTTTCTATTGGAGTTTAACAGTGGAGTCAGTTTGAGGGTTTAAAGTAGGGGTGTCAAACATGCGGCACGTGGGCCAAAACTGGCCCAGCAACAGGTCCAAGCCGGCCTGTGGGCTGAATTTGTGAAATTTGATTTCAAGATTGTCACACCAGTAAAATACTATTATATACTATTATAATAGCCTATAAAGTCACCTCACCCCTAATTTTTCTTTTTGTTTTAGAGTAAAAAATAAAAAGTAAAATTACATGAAAACGAATACGTTTACAACCCACGAACAACCTGAAATGTTTTAAGAAAAATAAGTGTAATTATCAAAATATTCTGCCTGTTGCTAAATGTTTTGTGTATTTGTAGATCCACTGTGATCAGTAAGTTCTAATGCACATGTATAAATGATAAACTAAAGCAGAATATTGTTAAAATTGCACTTATTTTCCTTAAGAAATTACAGGTTGTTCATGTTAATCACATTTTTTAAACGATGGTTTGTAGATGTCAGTATTTTCATAATGTGAGTATACTTTTTTCACTCTAAAATATAAAGAAAAATTTGGAGTTGTCATTATTCATAGGTTATTATGCTATTATTTTACTGGTCTGATCTACTTCAGATTATATTGGGCTAAATGTGGCCCTAGAACTAAAATGAGTTGGACCGCCCTGGTTTAAAGGTTTGTTTCTGTTTGTTAGTTTTGACTTGTGGGATTCGTTTACATCGACATAACAACCGTTTAAGACTCATTGCTTGGGCCGTTGTGAATGTTTGGGATGACATCAAACAGACCCAACATAAGGGCGTTGATGTGTCGGTCTGACCTTCTTCACACCCGAAGGCCTGGTTTCATCTGCTGTGTCAGCTCTAACCCACAGCTGCTGCTATCTGTCTTCTTTTTATCTGGTGTAAACAAAATGCAGCCCGGTGTTTACATCCTCTGCCTCTTTCACCAAATTCAAGCTGAAAACCCTCCCTTCACTGAGATCACCAAAAACTGCATTATTAATCAGTATATTCCATAATGTGACCTAATTAGTAGGAAACAGCTCACAGGCTTCTGGTTTCAAGCCATGTGCTCTTTTTACGGTCTTTTTTTCTCCACAGAAGAACCATGGACGAAGAAGAGCAGTTTGTGAACATTGATCTGAACGACGACAACATCTGCAGCGTCTGTAAACTCGAAACGGAAACGGGGACCTTATCTTTTTGCCATGTCTGCTTTGAACTCAGCATTGAAGGTAAGAAACAGAAACTGGACTTCACCAGCTGTCTGGAGTCAGATGTAAAGAGCAAACATATTAATCCTAAACACAGCACTCCACTGTTATTCCCAAAATGATAATATTCCACTTTTGATATTTGGATATTTTCAACTAGGCTTCATTTTTTCATATTCCTGTCTGAAGGAGAAGCATGTCTACTGTTAAACATTCTGAGTGGATTTTTAAAGGTTAATCTGCTGTAATAACCACAGTCTCTAACAGGACAAGGCTGATTAACTGGTCGATGTAACCACACTGCTGTCATAAGATCGATTTTTGACGTTTTAAAATGCTAGACAACTATCAAACTAAGCATCTGAGCCACAACGGTAAAATATCTAAATTAGTAAGTTCTTCAATAAATGCATCACATGAATCTCTTTATTCTAGGTGAGATTTTTATTGTCAGCAGTTATTTTCCTACAATTTCTGACAATGCAACAGGGTTCTCTCTGCTTCTCTGCTTAGGTACTGAAAACCACCCATATCAGATTAATGTAAACCTCATTGTGGAAGTCTCTAAACAAAATGAGTTTTCCCAGATCTAATTGTTGTACTTACTTATGGAAAACCGATGGTTTCCAATCGGACCGGGGCTCTTCTGTGTTGATTTTACCTGTCCTCTGGTTTCCCTCACCATTAAAAAACATGTATACGTAGGTTAATTCTCCTCAATCAGGATCCTCACATAGATCTGGAGTTTCCAACCACCTTCAATGGCAGCTCACTGCTGCTAATATGTTAATGCTAATGGATAAAATATGAAGACCGCATTTCACTACAGGGTTAATAATGTGAGGTAACTTTAACCTTAACTATATAAAAGTATGAGAAATTAAAGATTATTTATTGAAAAATATAATGTTTCCTTGTGAAAGGGCTCCCGATCCACAGCCACAACATCCAAAGCACTTCAGAAACCCAGAGAAAAGCCCCATATTAGCTGTCAGTTATTCTTACTCCTTCAAATACTGTAGCACCCTGTTAATGCAATTAATCACCCTTTAATTATGAAAGACTGTTTTACAGTTATCAGGCTCTTAAATATGTACAACACTGTGTTGACTACAAGAAAGGCTGTCAAACAAGTGGAGCGCTATGTATGAACAATAGCGTCTAAATAGGAATATTGGGGTGATATTAATTTTTATTAGCAATGCAAACAGTTTAAGGAATATTCTCTTTTTGTGCATGTAAATTAATTGTTAATGCAGCTCATTGTAATCGACTACTGGGTGTTGCGGTGTGTATTTGTTGTTTTCTGATATTTTAAATGACTGTTTTTGTGAGTGAACTCTCTGTACTAAAGCTTTGTAACTTCTACACAAACACTCTCACTCTGTCTTCAAGTCATAATCTTCGTTCCATTTTCTCACTGTGGTTGTTTTATCGAAGCAGATTAATTTGAGTAGATCGGCTCTAGTGACCGACCATCAAAAAGACTCTTGCACCGAATCAACGCCACTAAAAGTAAAACATCTGGATTTTTTTTTTTTTTTGTTTGTTTTGATCACTTTCTGTCACAGTAAATCTGCTCTTAGACCATCAGCTGCAGCAGAGCCTCAGTACTGTTCAGGATGAATGATGCATCATTTCCCCGCTTCGACAGAAAACGTCTTTTATCCTCTCTAGACAACACTGTGTGAGATACAATACGTGGCGGGTAATGGGCCTGTGGATGCAAAGGCGTCCGTCGAGCGGCTGCTGAGACGGTCCTGTTTGATGTGCCACTCCAGCTCAAGAGCATGTGTTTGAAGCTTTTTTCATCTGGTAATTAATGAGTGGCCTATTTGAAGAAGAATGAAAAACTCCGAAGGGATGGGATCCGCCTGTCTGTTGGCTCTCATCACGCACATCCACAAAGGCTCTTTTCTGCTGCGGAGAAAAGTGTCTATCTGCACACAGTAATTGTGTACGACTTGTAAAACAACATCATATAGCTGACTAAGAGCTCCCACAGAGGTCTATCATTCCGCTGGCAGCACAGGAAATACATATGCATGAAAGATTTATAGGTCTGTTCTGTTCTGGGGTAAGAGAACGAGGCGTGCGGGATATTGATTAATTGCTCTGCTCTTTGTTTTCTGTAAAAAAGACTCTTCTGCTTCAGTGTGAGACAAGTGCTCATGCAAAGCTGAAAGTTTTGTTAGTAAATGTTCGCAGGCTCATTAAATCCTGTTTGAGCAGAGCAGTAAACGTAGTTCTACGATGCAGCTTCGCGTAGGTCATCATTGTATAAACCTAATTATACATTATATTTAAAGCTGAAATAAAACCTACATTTCCGCATTAAAATACCTAAAGATACTACACCTGTGTGGTATGACTTTGGAAGTGATTAGATGGAGTCAAACTGCATTTTCTTGCAGAAACTCTCAGTTTCTCAAGCAATAATTTTGGTCATCTAGTATACAATTTGGAAACTTTCCTACTCCAGTGTATATTTTTGTATTTATACATAACTTACTGACTATATTTTGCTAGATTTCATCATGCCTCTTTGATTAGTATCACCAGAATTATGTTTAAGAGCTGCCGTGATCACATTAATTACATTACAATTAACTGTTGTAATATATATGAAAAAGGCCTACTAATTATTTCCAAACATGTATAGTTTAAGTTGTTCATTTAGATAATATCAAATGTTTCCAACAATCTACAAACGCACTTAAATCTGTTGATTTATTCAGTGTTATGTCCTGTTTCATTTGTTCACCTGTTAGTGGTGGTGTGACTCTTTTACTGACATTTTTTTTAAGTCACTGATGGCTGTTTGATTAGAGTAAAATAATGTAAATGCATATCATTAAATGTTTAACATAATGCAAGTAAAACATGGATACAGAATTTGCATACAGTGCATTTAAAGCCTCTGGAAATTTGGTTAAAAATATTAAACAGCCACAAAGTCTAAGTGAAAATGAGCATGACTAGCGATTATAAACCCTGTGAAAAGCAGATCACATCACTATTTAGACCAGAAGTGATGCAGGACCTGATTGGTTCATAGACTGGTCAGAGTTCAGGACCCCGGTGCTGGTTTTGTCAGATTAAGACCACACTGCCTTTCTGTCAACACTGTGATCTGTCTTCTTCGGTTACAGTTTTCACCGTGGCTTGTGCGTGGAGGTGAAGTTATGTAACAGCTGGGTCTGAGATGGGTTTGTAGACGTGCACGTGTATCTAATGTAGCGTTTCATTGGTGGGAGGGGCCTCAGCAAGCTGCATGCGGCCTGGCTGAGCGGCGAGCCAACGGACCGCTCACGTCCACATTGCGAACACAGTAATCACTCTTTATGCTCCGTCCATCAGTAACGAAGCAGAGGAGGAAACTTAATCACCACCTGAGGACAGTTTGTACTGAAAATATGACACATACTGAGTCTCTGTTAAAGCACTATCATCCCATGGTGAGTTAGTTTTACATATCAGAAGACACACAACCAGAGGCTTTTTGCTTTTTTCTTAAACCACTGACATACAGCTTTGTGGTTATTGATATTATTTCA
>JAPQRQ010000007.1:32396030-32416771 GCA_037367365.1 Apogon talboti
CTATATCCTGCAGATGTCTAAGAAGCAGCTTACTCATTGAGAGAAAATGCCCACAGTAAATCAAACCAACTGTATAATTAAATAAATCCTTTTTCATTCACTCAATGACAGGTTTAAAAACCAGTTTTGAAGTAGCTGCTCTGGATCCAAATCAACAATAGTGTCCTCTGAGAAACATGATCTGATTTGCACTGTCATGCATTATTATCAACCAAAATCAAGTCATTTGACCACATTTGATCCCCATGTACATGTTCAGGTTCATATTACTCGCACCCATTGGTACAGATGGTTTCCAGTTCAGACAGATACTTATCTCAGAGATGCTGCTGACTGTAAAACTACTGCAGCGACTGGAGGTTTGCACGAATGTTCAAGTTCAGACATGTCTGTTTACACGTTAACTGTTGAAATACAGTGTTCACAGTGAAAGTCAGACAGTCCTATACATACCACACAGAGACGATGAAATCTACTGATGTTAAGACCTCTACAGAACTCCACATTCCACTGGTTACACAGCTGTGAGATACAGGTCTTTGTTTAACACATACAGAGTTGTGTTTCAGTTTCAGATGCAGGTTCAGGCTTTGAACGCCGATTCAACAAACTCCCAACACAGTCGGAAGTACGTTGAGTGTTTAGGAAGTGCAGGTTTTGTTCTGTGTCCGAGTGGTTGTTTCCTGAGGAAACTGCATTGGCCTGTGTTTACTGGTTCCATCAGAGACTTGTACTCGGCCTCTGTGTGAGGAAGTTTTGTCCTTTCAGATGTTTTCCTTTCTTTTTTCTTGCTGCTCTGTCAGAGCTGTGTACTCCACATGGCTGCACAGCCTCAAGCATCAACACAGTATCACAGAGAAGGGAGCGAACACAGTCTGACCCACAACCACCCATAGTGGGCCCGATTGGCACTTTATGTACATTTGTATTTGTACCCCAGTATGACAACAACAGTACTAATATTATCTGACTTCTTTGTCCATATGTGACCCATATCTGATTTATTTATGACAGTCTGAACAGCACAAATCTGATTTCTTTCAAACTGGACCCAGGCCACTTTCCTATCTGGTCCTAAATCTGATGCATATCTAATGTTTTACATTGAGCCTGTTTACATGACCACAGAAGTCCAATAACTGGGAGTAATCGGATAATTGTAATAATAAGATCTAACATTTACATGCACTTAAGAAATGCGATAACTAAAAAACCCTGGTTTAGATGATCCAGTCCATTATCAGATTTCTTTCAGAGTACATATGTATGTAGTGATGGTAGACCTAAATTTCCTGTTGTTTTCCACTCATGGTTGACTATGTAACTTACATACTCTACAATTTTAATTGTTTTTACACATGCACAGACATAAAAGAATGAAATAAATCAGATTAACCTGTATACATGCATGAAGATGTTGGAGAATTGGAGAGACATCCAGGTGTGTTAATCTGATTTCTCATAATCAGATTACTGCTGTTATCTGATAAAACATATCAGATTATCCTGTTTACATGATCACTTGAATAATCTGACAACTCCAGAAATCAGATAATGATGGGAGTATTGGTGTGCATGTAAACAGGCTCTGTGTGACTTCAGTCTGAAAGGTCATGTCGCATTTCATCTGACTTTTACGTCACTGAAATGTGACAGATGTCATAATTCTGTGCTGGAGAAGGCAGAACCGTAGACTGTTTACACATGAGTCTGATGGCATCGCATTGGAATTATAATGTGACCAACCATGCGAAAACACAGAGCTGAGCATTAAGACCTGCAGAGCATAGTGTTACTGTGGTGCACCTGCAGTAACAAACTGTTTGTATCCATAGACGGTTTGTATATTTGTCAGCCTGTTTGGAACAGTATGATACAGTTTATCGACCCAATGTGACAGGCCTCAAACACATCACAGATCTAACACTAACATTCATCTCCTGTGCTTCAGACTCGATGCTGCCCACATTATACAGTTTCCTGTAAAGGTCTTTAGGTGTCATTGCCTCTTTCAGGCAAGATGTCTTCAGAGCTACCAAGTTCTGCTAAACCCCAGCACCACATCTTAATCTGCTTACATAATGCAGGGTGCATTTCTGCTGATGCCTGGTAATACAACCAGCTGGGATTCTTTGTGACATACACTGAAAATACAGCTCTTGCAGCTGAAGGCCAGAATGATGCAGTTGCGGCTGATTCTGGTTAAATCCTCAACGGGAGCTATTGTTATAGGTTCCTATAAACAGCCTATTCATTGTGTATGAACTCTTCACCCTGGAGTGTGTACAGAGGCCTGGCGTCTGTATGTTACTGCCTCTAAATGCTGTGTGTTTGTGATAAGTGACCCTGTGGTGTACTTCGCTGAACCTTCTTTAATATTGTCGTGATTTAAGACCCAGTTTAATGGGCTGCTTTTATGTCAGTTCCTCACAGTTTTAAACAGTGAGCTCTTTTTGTTAGTTTATGATCCACATCAGTCCAACAATGCAAATAACAGCTCTTGGTGGACTGCAGCTCTCAAGTTAATTGGCTTTCACCTCATGTTTGTGGTGAAAGCACATGTCTGTACCGGAGATGGTGATATTCCACCAGAGCCACCACGTCGTATTGAAACACTGGATGTACTAACGTCAGACTAAGAAGAAAGACATGTCCCAGAATATCCTGTTATGTTCCATTATATCAATACCAATAAACTATTCTTACTCTCACATACATTCAAGTTAAGGGATCTGGTGGAATTTAAAACGGCACAAATATTATACATAGCAAGAAATAAATTACTTCCACCTAACATACAGAAATTATTCATAGGTAGAGAGAAACTCAATATGAATTTTTTTATTATAATTTTTTTCTATTATTATTTAACCTTAATTTAACCAGGTAAATTAGTTGAGAACTGATTCTCATTTTCAACAACAACCAGGACATATAGAAACAAACAACTGGGTTTCACAGCTGAAATTCCATGTTCTGCATGTTCAACTCTTAACCATTTTCTGTCGTTTCAGTTTCCTACTAATGCAGACGTTAATACCTGCTCTAGTGTTTCAGTTTGATGTGGCTTCATGCAGCTGTGTAATGGCGTCTTGTCTCACTGCCGCTGCAGAACGTCTGTAGGGATTAACAGGTGGCGTGAGTTCATAGAGTAGAGTCGACAGTCGTTCATCTGAGCTCTCTGTTGGCCCGAGCAGCAGCTGACAGCACATTATATTAGGCAGCGCCATGCAGCTCTGTTTGACACCTCAGCGCCCATGACCTCTGTCCCACTTGTCCCCGGTAGCTCGTACCCGTCAGCTCTGTTCAAGTGTGTCAAGGATTGGATGTCCTCATTCTGCACGGTCGGCTTCAGGTTTGCAGCCGTGCACGGAGGATATACTGTAAACAGCGTAGTAAATACTGAAACTGTACGCTGAGTTCTGTTTTCATCACAGAAACGAAAAACATGCAAAGCTACATTAAAGTAGACAGCAGGGTTAGATCAAACTAATGAATGCCATGTTTGGGTCGTTTCCCTGGTTACGTTGATGTCATCATCTCAACAGGAGTCTTTCTTCTTCTGAATTCCAGTTTCCACAGACATGGGCTGGACTGGGAACCACCAGATAACAAAAACCTTTCATTAACTTACTTTTAAACAGACTGCTTATACATGGTTTGTCTTTAAATGTCAGGGCTGTTTATGGATTTACAGGTGTAAAAATAGGACAAGAAACTACATTTACTTAAAGAAAATAATTTTTTATTTTTATTCCATCTTTATTTAACCAGATAAAATCCCATTGAGATCTCTTTTACAAGGGCCAAGAGGTCAGCAGGACACACCATGTTGAAAAACAGGTTTAAAGATCAGAGAAGTAACAACACAAAGTAATAAGAAAAGTTTGACAAAAATTTTAAAGTGCAATTTAGAAACATAGACTCTGTCCAAAGGATTCTCATCTAGTCAGTAGGATGGTACGCAAAGCTTGTAGTGAATTGAATTCTGCTATTTTCATCTTTGATTGGAGCTGAACACATTGTGAAATATACTCATAATGCTGCAGTAAATCCATCAGAGCTTAGGATCCCGAGCTAAAGAATAAACCGATACCACTGTCAGTCACCAAGCTAGTGCTCCATTAGAGTTAACCTTACTGTAAATAAACATAAAAAATATAAATGGCTTTCAACACCCTCTTATTTGCGTCATTTCTTGTAGAACTATTGTTCAATACAGTTCCTCTAACATTGTTTTCTTGTGCTTTGTCTTTGTTGTTCCTCTGAATCAGAAAATAACCTTGACTCATTCGCTGAAGACCAGAAAAAGCCCTTTTTCCTCTTCAGTGGGTTTTTTTTTCTGCTTAATGTCACTGACTGTCACAGCAGAACAACGTTGATTCACCTCTGATGAATAGTCTGTGTGTCTGTGCTTATGTTTTCACCCATGAAAGACAGTAGTGCTAAGCTGCTTAGCCGGAGTGAGGTCTTTGGCTGGTCGTGCGCTGCCCTGGTTGCGGGCCAATGATTTTCCTGCTGGTGAAGTGGTCGTCAGTGTGTGTTTTTGTGGTAGTTTAAAGACTAAGACTGATCGGATTATAATGTGGATGTTTGATAGACAGAAAGCTCCCCCAGCTATTAGTAAAGCATCTGCATATTTAAAGGCCGTTTAATAGGCAGTACGCAGCTCACATACCTGCAATACTCTGACTAATCCAACCCAAACGTCTGCCTTTATGGACACCGTGGGCCAGAACAAATATGCAAAAGCCCAGAATAGATTTCCAAGCTTACAGTTGTGCAATGTGTTAAACCGTCCCTATGTACTGAGGCATATTAGGTCCATTAGTGCTTCCTTGTCCATTAGGTATGGGCTGTTTGCTTTTATTCTGCAGGCGTAAACTGGTGTCTCAAAACTCCAGGAGGGAAATCACTGAAATCTCACATGTAAATCTATCACTTGAATGGCTTGGATATTCAGGTGAATGGCTTTTTCCACTCCTTTTCAGTCGACCTGCTATAGAATAGAATAGAATAGAATAACCTTTATTGCCATTGTGTGTACAATGAAATTAGGAGTGCTCCAGTCAGTGCAATAATATAAAAAAAACAAATAATACTTCAGAAAATAAGAATAGAACAATTATAAAATTCCAAAAACTAAAAACAAGATAAGAAAATAAATTATAAAATTTTACAAAAAGCAAAGTAGAATAGAACTAGAAGTAAAATAAGAACAGACATAAAATATGAAAAGACAATATTAACAGTATGTAACAGTATGTATATCTATGAACAATATTAATAGTATGTATATCTATGAACATAAGTCTCTTAAAAATTGTCCAGTTATGTTAAATATTGAATAAAAATTGCATTGTTATTGCAAGGAAGATTATTGCACAACTTATTGCACATTTTAGGATGAAAGATCAGAATACGCAGCCAAATCTTTAATTGTTTCTCTAAAATGGCGGTTCTGTATCAAGAGGCTTAAAGACGACCGTTATCAGGGTCTAGTACTAGAGAAAAGGTCTGGATGGCCTACGTCTGCTAAACAGCCAACAGGAATGCACCCTGAAATTACTCACTGAAAATACTAACCTCGAGGTTTCTTTGTAAAATTGGCATTCCAAGTCAGTCTTGTTTTTCTGAGCCAGGTTCATATTCTCCTCATATTCTGAGCTTCACTTCATTGTTTACCTTCATAACAGAGCAGATGTACGGTGCATTCTCATGAACTGTAGACCAGGGTTCAGTAGGTTTTATATCAGGGTCTATATCAGGGATGTCAAACTCATTTTAGCTCAGGGCCCACATTCATTCTAATATGATCTCAAATGAGCAGGACTAGTAAAATACTATCATAATAACCTACAAATAAAGACAGCTACACACATTTCTCAATGTTTTAGAGTGGAAAAAAGTAAAAATAACATTCTGAAAACATTCATGTCTACAAACTGTCCTTTAAAAAGTGTGAATGACATGAATGATCTTGAACAACCTGAAATTTCTTAAGACAGATAAGTGCAATTTTAACAATATTATGCCTCATTTACATCATTTACACATGTGTATTACAACTTACAGATCACAGTGGATCTACAAATACCCAAAATGTGTAGTAACATGTATAATATTACTTTTCTTAAGACATTTCAGGTTCATATTTGTACAGGTTATTTACATTTTCAGTGAAAGGATAGTTTGTAAATGTAACCTTTTCATGTAGTTTTACCTTTTTTGCTCTAAAACAAAGGGAAAACTTTGGAGTTGTCATTATTTATAGGCTACTATGACAGTATTTTACTGGTCCGACTCACCTGAGATCACATTGGTCTGTATGTGTGGCCTCTAAATTAAAATGATTTTGACACCCTTGATGGTTAATATCTTAAGTGTAATTGTACTTCTGCATTTCACAAATTCATCCTATGAGCCGAAGTGGACCCTTTGGCGGGCAGGTTTTAGCCCATGGGCCGTATCTTTGACACCCCAGTGCTAGATGAAACTGTTGTGAGGTTTGAAGTGTCAGTCTGTAGGCGTCTTCATGTACTTGACAGTGTAATACTCGTGTGTGTTGGTCTGTCTTTGATGCTGTAATGGAACGTAATGCCTGTAGCCAGAGCTGTTACCCTCCTAACTGCTCTGAAATGCACCTCTGTTCTGTTTTCTTACCCGTAAACAGCTTTTCTTCTTTTTATCTTATCTTGCTACTGAATGAAAATGCCTGTTTTCCAGTCGACACATTTATTACTTTAATTATATTTGACCTAAATTAAATTAGGTTTTCTCTGACCTGGTTCAGGAAACAGAGTTCTGTATCAGTATTTCAGGTGTTACTCAGGACTTTCCAGCACTATTTTGAACAAAATGCCGTGTCCATGCGGCGTTTGTGATGACCTGTGGTTTCCTTTGTGTGTCTGTCAGCTGGTAATGATTCTAACAGAGGCACGGAAGGTAAACCAACCTCAGCGAGCGCTTAAACCTGCGTATATGGACCATGGTGACTAATCCCCTCTGCTCAGGCTCCGACACGTATCTGCAAAGAAACGTAGGCTGGAAGAAGAAGAAGAAGAGAAGAAGTCGATCGCAAGCTCACCTCAGCTTCTTCTTCTCAAACAGCCAAACTGGTTTTAGTTTCTACTTCCTGTCACCTTCAGCGTTCATGTGTTTACCAACCCTGCAGAAAAAGACGGCGCTGGCCCATTTTGTGTCAAGGTTGTTTAATTTTGGTCCATTTACTTTGCGTTAATTTCCTCCCTGTTTGCTAAATTGGCTCAGCTGTGACCTGCTTCGACTGGATCCGGAGGCAGCCTTCCTTAAAACTACTTCCAAGGAATGTAGTTGATTTAATTATAGAGCATTACACAACTGCTCTCATATTAAAGTAGTTTTTTCCTTTTATATGTGGAGGCTCGGTCTGTTTTCTCCGTCTGGTTTTTGGTTGGTTGACTTTCTAAAACTGCAGGTTTTTAGTTCTAGTGACTGACCCCTGTATGTGAAAAACAGGTCAATCTTAATCTAATTCTTCACATCATGGAATTAATTTTCCTTTATTTTTGCGAACATGTTTTATGTGTTTGCATTGAGACTGTGTTCATCTATTATCCGTGCTTTCTCAATGCTCTGCTGGCTAATCCACTGCACACTAAGCAGCTTTCATAAAGATCACACCGGGTCAATCTGTCAGTTTGAGCTTTCGTTCATACTGTTTTACATTTAGTCCCTAAAAGTTCAGTGGGTCAGTACTGCTTCAGTCACCAGCTGATGATATCATGGCTTTATTTTTAGCTGTTAACTTATTTTGGGAGTCAGTCAACCCGGAACATACTGGATTTTCTACTTAAACCAGTAATGTTTTAGTTATGTGGTTGTGGCCTGTTGGTTGTGCTTTAATAAGTGTTTTTCCTGATGTTTCTTTGGGGTGTTTGTGTTATGGATGCAGTGGGAGGATTGAGAGTTTGTATGTTCTCCTCAAGACATTTATTTTCACTTACTGTTGGAATAATACAGTATTTTTAATAGGCTTGTAGCATACTTCATGGAGGTTTCATGGTCCTGCCAAAAAACTTTATGTTTTTCAGTAGAAAAAAAATAATATAATGTCAGCTCATATTTTTTAACTATGCTAGTACCATATCTGTGTCCAAATTTTGGGAAAGCTGGACCAGATGGCAAACAAATAACATCCAAAAGCTTAAAAACAATCTTTCTGAAGAATACCACCAGGGAACAACTGCATCCAATAAATCTGTCAAAAGTTATTTTAGTTTGTTTTGATGCTCTCCTCAATTTAATTTTAATTAAATTCGGTTGTACGTTGTGTCCAAAATTACTGCAACTAGGCTTTATAATATGAAGAAAACCCTGATGTGTAACATTTCTGCATTAAAATGACCAGACACGACACTTTCCTGCTTGTTTTATATCATCATGTCTAATGTTTCAGTGTAACAGCCTGGTTCTGTCCTTCCAGGTGTCCCCCCTTCTACCTTGTTGCACTCCAAGTCCTTGCGAGGCCACAGAGACTGCTTTGAGAAATGCCACCTCATCGCCAACCAGAAGCTGTCACGTTCCAAGGTGTCCCGAAGTGCCTATGAGGGCATGAAGCTGGCTCTCAGCCAGAAGCTGAACCGCATCATCCAGTACGCCCAAAACAAAGACTCGGTGTCCTCGGCCGGCGCCGGCAGACGGGGGGCCAAGCTGCTCTGCTATGGACCCCAGAGCGACCGCAAGCTGCTGCCCCAGTCGGACGCCCAGGTACCCCGCTATGCCCCCCGCTGGGACACCACCAAGGGCATGGGCATGTTGGAGCGCCACACCGCCGAGGAGCTGGGGCTGCTGCAGGCGCCGCCAGACAACGTCTGGGCCGATGGCGGCAGGAAAGGTCTACACAACCGCAACGCAACATGTGGAGGAGGAGGACTGACGCCGCATGGACGTCACGGACACAGCAGAGATGAATGTACATACTTTTACTTCATTTAATTTACTGAGGCCAGACCATAGAGTGAACTTTTACTGTGTTTTTTTTCAAATATGGTACTGTTTATATCGATAGGGTCTGAAGTACACTATAATGGACCACAGTATTCAGACACAGCGAATTCAGGTGTTTCTTTTCTAACAGGAAATATTGATGCTTTTATCTCAAGTCATCATGAACAGGACATTGTACAGCTGTAGACATGATGTGTCCCAATGTTTATGACCATATAGTTTATAGACATCAATATTTCCTTAAAGTTTAATGGGAGATTTTTCTTCCTCAGTGATATGTGAATAAAGTAGATGGTTAGTTGTGGTAAAACAACTAACAGGAGGTAGAACATTTAAAATCATAGTCATGGATTAAAAAAAAATTATGTTGAGAGAAATTAAGTCAAAACCATCTCTGAGGCATTTTGGAAGCAAAGATAACCATTTAAACCAAACTAACCAATGCAATGATATTTATCCCAATATAAAACTATATTATGACATTTGTCATAATTGTTTTCTATCCCAGACCCCTGTTAGAAAAGAAAACACCTGAGTGTTTGTGTGCCAATACTTTTGTCTATATAGTGTATCTTAAACAGTTTCTTCCATTAGACAGTGCACAGGATGTGCATCCCAAAAATGCTTTTATTCTTGTCATAAAATACATTGTTTTTGTACCATTGCATTGGTGTGAAACCAGGATTGCAGTCCTCTGTGATACAGATGCAGTATTATTTAACTTCAGTGTTTGTTCACTTTCTCCCCTGACTGAAATAGAGCATTAGACAAACTCCTGCAGGCTGAAGCAGAAGAACCAAAACCTTTTAGCAGAGACTCCGTAGCTGTGATGTCAAACATCTGACCAGTCCATAAGTGGTTAGAAAGTCACCTCACCTGGTTTAAAGGGTGGAGTTCAGCAGCTGATTAAAATGAATGGTGTTCAGAAACAGTGCAGGGTCCCTGGAGACAGAGCAACAGACAACAGGGTTCCGGTACATTCTGAATAACCAAAGACTTCTATAGGGTTTACACGCACAATTTCATCAGACATAAAAATAAAACTCAACCATAGAAATCCACATTAACTCTAAATTTTACGTTAAGTGGTTGTAGGTCAGGGGTGTCAGTCATGTGGCCCGTGGGCCAAAACCGGGTCCAGGGTCCAACCGTGTCTATGGGATGAATTTTTGAAATGCAAAAATTACACTGACGATATTAACAGTCAAGGGTGTCAAACTCATTTTAGGCTCCAAAACTCCAAAATATTCTGCCTGTTCCTAAATGTTTTGTGTATTTTTAGATCCACCGTGATCTGTAAGTTGTAACGTACATGTGTAAATGATAAGTTGAGGCATAATATTGTTAAAATTGCAGTCATTTAAGAAATTTCAGGTTGTCCAGGTTATTCACTTTTTTTTTTAAATAATACTTTATAGATGGAAACATTTTCATAATTTAATTTTACTTTTTTCGACTACCACACAGAGAAAATTTGGAGTTGTCATTTATAGGCTATTTTGTTTTTATTTCTACTGGTCCGATCCACTGGAGATCACATTGGGCTGAATGAGTTCCACACCCCTGCCCCAAAGTATCTGTAGATAAACTGAATACAGTTTCTAGCACGGCAACATCAATACTGCAAACAACCCTGACGGTACCTCACATTCACTGTTAAATAAATGATCTTTTAAAATGTGTGTCGGTGAAGGGAAGTTTAGTCAATGCTGCTATTTATTTAATGACAAATGGCAAATCATATGAGCAGATACGATGCCCCCAGGCCACACACAAAATCTAACTCTGTGGAAAACAACATAGGCCTGTTTTTATTAAACATAGGCAGTTTTTCTTTTACATGGTTTGCAGGTTTATATGTTAAAACAGGAAGGAACTCCCAATCACTCGTGGCCTGGCGTACAACTAAGCATTTAGTCACTTCATGGAAAATACCCAAACATTCTGCAGTATTATGTTGTTTTTTCTTGTAAATGGTAGCAGACGGTTGGTCCTCTGAAGGCAGCGCTGCCCTCTCTGTGCCTCCTCTCTACTCTCTCTCTTTCCTCGTTCATTGAGATCTCTGCCGTCTAGAGAGTTTCTCTAACCTCAAAGCAATTATTCATTAAAAGGCAGCAGACAAAACAGTGATGCAAGACCAGTAATTCATTCTTACCGGCTCTGTCCTTCATACTCCTCTTTCCTGGGAGCTCTCCAGAGAGAACTTAATTTTCCTCTAACCTCAAAATATGTCCTTGGCTCTTTCACATCCACTGCTAAAGCTGCTTATGACTACAGATTCAGCCAGAATATGAGACAGCCTTTAAAAACGGCACATTTTAAGCCTCGGGCGCGTATAGTGAAGATGACAGACATTTCACAGGTACAGGTTTACACTGCTGAAGATGGACGGACAGATGGACAGACACAGAAGGGCTGAATATGTGTGTGATTTAACAAGTCACATGACAAGAACTCGTCCAAACATAAGACATACTGTATTCTACAGGGTGTCAAACTCGTTTTAGTTCAGGGGCTGTAATCCAACCCAGTGTGATCTCAAGCGGGCCGGACCAGTAATAATAACAGGGAAAAAGAAAAATGACATGATGAAAATGTTTACGTCTACAAAGTATGCTTTATAAAATATGACTAACATGAACAACCTGAAATTTCTTAAGAAAAATAAATGCAATTTTAATACTATGCCTCATTTACACATGTACATTACAACTTACAGATCACAGTGGATCTACAAATACACAAAACATTTCAGGTTGTTCATATTTGTTCAGGATAGTTTTATAATTGCAAATATTTTCATGTCATTTTACTTTTTTACAAAAAATTTGGAGATGTCATTATTTATAGGTTATTATGGTGCCCCTGAACCAAAATAACTTTGACACCCTGGACTGTTAATATGTTCAGTGTATTTTTTGCATTTCACAAATTCATCCCACGGGCCAGAGTGGATGCTTTGGCGGGCCGGTTTTGGGCCATGGGCCGTATGTTTGACACGCCTGTCTGTAACATTAACACGGTCAATCTCATATCATCAGATCAAGACAAGACGCATTATTTAGAGATTAGAGACTTGATTGATCAGATAAAAAAGGGAAATCCAATGGTCAAGGCGGCAACAGAATAAAGTGTAAGAAGCAATGTGTATGCATAAAGACAAACCGATCTAAAATAATAATAACTAATAACACTCTAATGACTATATATTTACAACAGAGTGGCATTACAAGAATTCAAATTGAATTGCAAATTATAGTTACTAAATACTTGTGACTTCTTTTGGATTGAAACTGAAATATGAGCAGATTATAACTATAATAGAACCAATAATATGTAATTACTGGATGGATGGAATCTTACTTTCTGCTTTTGGCTCTACTTATAAACATTTGAAAGCTCCCATTCAGTCAGATTGCAGATTCCTTTTCATATTACTCAATATTTAACCCTAAAACTGAGGAACATGAAATAAAACTGATGATGTGAGAGTATTCAGAACTTCAGCCTAATGATGCTGTGTCTGATCAGTCATATTCTGCCACATCCTCTCATTAGAGCTGTCTTTTGTTTTTTCTTCTCAGTGGCCAAAATGAGCCTGGATGAGCTTCATCAGCTGAACAGCCAACTGCTGATGCAGATTCAGAGTAAGTGGGTTGTCTGTCACATACACTGTGTGTTTTAATAGTGTGTTTTCACAGATGAATCCACGTATACGACTCTGTTCCTGCGGGGAAAAGGTTGCGTAAGCACTGCTCATTAGACGTTACCCAGCGAGTCTGATCCAGACACAGATTCACAACATGAGGCTCAGTAAAGCGGGGACTAACATGGACTGGAAGGCTCTTCCAGCCAACACATTCTCCTTCCATGTGACCTGCGAGCGCCGCTCAATCCATTGCTGTGTGTAGTGTTCGCTCATGCATACTCAGCCTGTCTGCTCACTCCGGTCTCATCACTCGGGCCTGTTGTTTGGAGGGTACGAACAGCAAAACCAGGCACACAACATGAGCTCATTTAATCAGAGAATTCCTGTCTGTCAACAACTGATGCACAGGAGGACGCATTCCACATGAGTTTCAACAATATGTCGAATACAATGGCCATCCATGTTAAGACTGAACAGTTAAAATGTTATTGAAATCACATTTTGGCCAAGTGTGATCCAGGCAGCAGGAGGTAAACACCATTACATAAACAGTCACTATGTTCACTTGTACTAAATATGAAGTTTTTGCCCTAATTCTTAAAGAGACAGTATTCCTAAATTCAACTATTCCACCTCTACTGGAGAGGATCTTGGTTTCTACTCCCATCTGTTTGTTGCAACCTGTAGTAAAACCTCTTCCAAATGCTCCTAAAATAGGTTTAATACTGTTTATTCCCACATTTAACCTCTCCGTTCAAACCAGATCCAGCCACCAGTTTGACACCATTTACTACAATAAAACTTTTATCAATATTTTCATGTTGTACCTTATTAGAAACGTTAGATTCTTCCCAAATAAGTCACTACGTTTATTTTACTGTATTCCTGACAACAAAATATAATTGGTGAAAGAATCACCTGGATAGCCATCGAAGCTAATGGGACTTCCTACCTGTGTGGTGTCACGAGGTCACATGACTGGTCACATGACTGGTCCTTTCCATCAGTAATTACAGTACATTCTTATAAAAAACTGTTTCTGCTAAATGTAACCTGATGTAATTCAGGTTGTGTTTAATACACATACTAAAAATGGAAATGTTCTGAAACTGGAGGTTACCTTTAAATGAGGTGTCATTGATTAATTTTGTCCTTGTGGTTCTTCAGGTATAAGCTTTGGAACTTGGTGAATAGGAGAAAATTAACACAAATTAGGTGGAATTAAAGAATCTGACAATGTACGGAATATACTGTTAAAACCGCAGCTGTCAAATTTAGGTAGAGAATAACAGTGGAATATAAATGTGCTTCAGACATAATATTATACCTCATTATTTTTATTGAAAATGAAATGTACAAATACCCTTTTTCCAATAATACTGTGACTCCTCCCACAGCCCCGGTGCCTGTGAAACCCCACTCATCCTCTTCATTTTATCTAATGTGCTTCATATCCTCATCTTCGTTTTAGTGTTCATGATCCAAATTGATGCTTTGGTCGGTTTCAAGAGGGAAATGACTGTTAATGTCAGATGTGGTTCTGTCAAGCGGCGTCTGGTGGCGTCTAACAGCCGTTAAAGCCTCCACTTCAGGACGCGTCAGTTCAACAGGGCAGATGGGTTCGGTTATTACTGATCATGAATTATTTAGGGAGAAGGTTTTATAATCAACTCGGTCCATCGGATGTTTCCTCTCCATAAACTGTTGAGTTTTTTATCTCACCAGCCAATAGGCCATGAGCTAAGGCGCTGTGTCCAGCGTTGTCTTTGTCTTCTTTAGTCATTTCTCCAAACATCTGCTCCAACGAAACTACTGGTCAGATTCATTTCAGATTTTACATGTGGCTTATAACATGTAAATGGTTACAGATATCAGTATAGTTACTATTGAGCACTGAGAGGAAGTCATATATGGACTTTCATTTGCGTCCATAACCTTTGACCTTGAAGGGTCAAACTCAAGGTCACCAATGTCTAGATTTCAACCATCATCTCCGAAACAACTGGTCGGGTTCATGTAAAAAAAACATTATGTATCTTCCATGGGACAATGTCTATAAAATTTGTTCAGAGCTTTCAGAAATTTTGATATTTGGATTTTTGCCGAATTTTTGAATTGTCACAAATTTGTCTTTACTTGTAATGGTCCATATTCTGATGGTTTATAACATTTAAATGGTTCCAGATATCAATATAGTTCCTATTGATCACTGATAGAAGTCATATATGGACTTTGATTAAATTAGTTGAGTTCTCCTCCAGTGAAAGTACCACCCACTTCTATTCAGAGATTGATCTCCTGCAGCAGGACCACAGGACTCTAACATAGAACAGAACCTGACAACCTCACACATTCAACTGGGGATTGATTCAATAGAACATGACGCTGACATACAGGACATAGGTTCTATTTTTTGTGTTTGTCCTCAGTCACCACATGTTGTTTGTTTCCTCCAGTTGTTTGTCTGCGTATACGTTGACCTCGTTGGTGAATTCTGAGCGCTGATCGCTGTTTTCTTTCTCCAGAGGTCTTCGAGGAACTGACCGAGGCCGTACAGGAGAAGGACTCGCTGGCGTCGGAGCTCCACGTTCGCCACATCGCCATCGAGCAGCTGTTTAAGAACTGTGCCAAGCTGCCGTGGCTGCACATCAGCAGGGCCGGCGTGAAGGCCAGCAGCGGCGGCGGCAGCGTTGGCCCCGTGGACTGAGGCGGAGGGCGGTGCTTCATTTCTGCGCCCAAAGGAAGCTGGCGGACACACGGAGTGACTTTGACTGGGGCGGCGCTGAGCTGTTGGCTTTGCATTAGAGCGGCGTGAAGGGCCGGTTTGACACAGCGTTGGTTCTCGTGGTTGCAGTGATGATGCAAGACTTAATGGCGGTTTGCAGTGGGTCTGGGATGTGACACGAATCCAGACGGACGACCCGGGATGCATGTTAATAACCGACGGACTGGGCCTCAGCATTTCCTCCGTGGCCGTGGATCTGGACTGTGGGACTTTTGGTTTTTCGGTCTTCACCACCTTTATTCAGCTTCATGCAAAGACAGTCCAGATGTTTTACATTAGCGTCGACTGATGGGTTTCCCTCTTACTTTAAATTTTTTCACTTCTCGTTTTCCTTTTCAACTTGTTTTGTCTGCTGGTTTTATCAGATGTGAGTGTTGAAATAAGGGTGGAAGAACTGCTTATTGTCCTAAATATGTAATTCACTGGTGCTCTGTAAGAAGTGGGGAACAAACGGAGACGTGATTATTATTTTACAGCCAGGCTTGGGTGTTTTTGCATATTTGATGCAGATGAGTTGGAAATTGTCCATCGTTCTGATAACGCCAGGCTCTGCCAGCGGTAGTTTTCAAACCCAGATTAGCTTTTGTGCGGCTGCATATTGATGATGCAATCGCACAGAAAACAGACACTTAAACAGACACAATCATGAGGTTAATTATTGTGTTTTAATAATCAGTCACAGTTTGATTTGTCTTCATTTAAAAGAAAATGCAAAAAAGTGTCACCAGTTTTCAGAGGAGATAATCTCAGCTGCACGAAAATATGGTCACACCCATAAACAGGCTGAAGCATCACCTCGACAAACAAACATCAGGACGGGAAAATGAATTCAAGACCGTACGAGTCCCACAGGTTGTGTTTGTAGCGGTGAATGAGTGGGTGGGTTTTCATCTACGGCACACCCTCTGATCCCACCTCGGGTTCCTCATTTTTACCTCTTCAATCAGTTCATTTCAATATTTGCTGTTGCCGATGAAGTTTAGCACAAATGGTTAGTTTTATAGCCGTCGGGCACAAGCTTTAAGGAAAAGAAAAGGCTTAATTAATGAGAGAAAACGTGAATGCAGCTGCCAAACCAAAGTCTTTATTCTGTGTTTCACATGCGTTTGGCTGTCTGACAGAAAAACAGTCTGCACCAAATCAGATGTAAAACGTGGCTTAGTTGCTTTTAACATTTGTTTTCTTAAGATAGGGGTGGGCAACCTGTGGCTCTGGGGCCACATTCGGCTCCATGTGGCTCTGTCAAAAAAAAAACATATGGAAATGAATAATACTTTTTTTAATGCATTTTGCTATTATTTTCTCAACCATGATGTCATTCTGATGACTTTGTCAAAATGTAGACTATACTCCAAATGAACCAAAAGATAGACAAAGTGGTTGTCAAACTCATCTACTTTTTATTTTATAAGAAAGTTGATTTGCGAGTTGTACACTTGTTTGTGTACTGAGGATTTTCTCATACAGAGTACAAGCATTAAAGATTAAAAGATACAATCAAGAGTAAAAAGATAAAGACAATAATAATAATAATACAATACAGTGACTTGCAATAATTATCTAAAAATCAATACTTTCCACAAATTGCACTTAAGTATATTGCACAGTGCAATTATGACACTGAAGGTATTAAATTGTATTCACTGCAAAAGAAGCTTTCACATCACATACCAGTCAACTGTTGATGCACAACACAATAATGTCAGATGTCACTGTCTTCTTTAGTTTTGTAAAAGCATCAAAACGGACTTATCCTCGACTTTATTTATTCCAAACCAACTAATCCTGAAGAGCTGCTTTGAGCTAAAACATATAAGAATATCTTCTGACTCCAGTTGTTTTTTTTTTCTATTTCTGTCCTAAAACGGCTCTTTAGATAGTAAAGGTTGCCGACCCATTTCTTAAGACGTCGGTCTGAAAACGAATCGTCCGTGACACGTTTAGGATTTGTTTTCTATTTCCTTCAGTATTAATTCATTTGAAACGCTCCCGCCGCCGTTGGTGTGAGAGCAGCGTAGATGTCACAGCAATACAAGCGCAATCATGTGGTTTCCTGTGCCTCGGAAGCAGAAGGACACAGGAAACAGCGGTGTGAATATGAGGTTATTATTATTATTGTACAGGAACCCTATGCAAGAACGAGACCCAGACAGAAGCCTTATAATGAGTCGAGTTCACAGAGTTACAGCAGTCCAATAAACTGGGAACGACCCGGTGGTTCATCCAGTAGATGTTCATGCAGACTCAGCGTCGTCGGTGGATCTGTTAGTCTCTCTTTGTAAGAGATTCAATGTATTTGACCCCTTTAGGGTTGACGGTTTTGACTCCATTTGAATATTTCCTTTCTGAATACCTGTGTATTTCGGTGCGTTCGAGTGTTTTGAGAGTGTTTCGATGAACGGTCCATCATGCAAACCTTCATTCATTTAGTCTGAGCTCAGTGTTTTTATTGTGTTTTACTTCTGAACTCTGTTGGTTTTATTTACTGTGGAAACAAACAGCTCTGCTGACGAAAACATTTTTATTTTATCGTCCTCTCTTTTACTGGAGATGTAATGATCTGTTACGCGACTCGACGACACACTTCAAACAGCTGTTCTCACGTCGGCCGAGGCTGTTTTTGTGTTGTGGTATTTTAAGTTCTATTTATTGTGTGTGTTTATGGACCTTACACAGCCTGTGTGATTTGTGTTCAAGTGACGGTTTGTATTTTTTTTTGTTATATTTCAATAAAATGAAAGTATTTTTACTACATTGTCTCATATTGTGTTATTTTCCTTATTATGTGGTGGGAGGGGTCACAGTTAAACAGTCACTGTATTGTCAATATCTACACCTGAACTTTGGTAACTTTTCTAACTTATATATCCACTGTTACTCAGGTTGTGTCTGCATTTATGTTTTGTACCTGAGCACTTTTTTTCAAGATTTTTTTTATTGTCATTGTATACGCAGAGTATACACAACGAAATTCATGAATGGCAACAGGGACGCGAACCAAACTGCACTTTGACAAAAAAAACCCCACAACATTTCACCTGAATATCAAGCTTGATATAATTGTCCAAAATGGTATGGCTACCAGATCAAACTTACATGTACTTCTCTGCTCAGCGTATCCTGCTCTGCTCTGTGTGGTAACCCAGGTGGATGTGGCAAACACACGCCTCATTTAACTCAAAGGGGTGTGAAAACAATACGGAAAGAAAACCCAAAATAATAATAACCTACTCAGCTGGCCACTAACAGTATTGAAGGTAGTAGACAATGATGGTCATAGAAGAAGTGAAAGGAGCACCCCCAATTATAGGGGGGTAATTCACACTGTTGAGCTGTATGTGGCCTTAAGTAAAATGGATTTGACAGCCCTGGTCTAGATAAATAAATGATGATTATAGTGAAATCAAGTCACATTTTATTAAGTAAGATTACACGCCATAGTCTTACCTCTAGGGGCTTTACTTACTGGTCCAATATAACATATATTAATATATTAATAACATACATAATATAACTTCTGCCCAGATATGGGAATTACTCTCCCAAAAAAAAAACTCTTATAGGAAAAAATGGAAAAAATGTTCACAAAAGCCACAGAAAAGAACACATCTTCCAAGTTGAAACAGTGAAATGTCTACAAAAACACATATTATGTGATGAATCAGTGAATGACTGGCTCATTGACTGTGGGGTTACTTTATACTTTTACTTAATAACTTCACAGTCCATTGTACTTTGAAATAATTAATGCTTTCACTCTAAATTCAGTGTCAGTGAAAATGTTGTTCTGTGTCTGATAAATGTGAGTATGTCGCCCCCTTGTGGACAATATCCACACTGTGACTGACAGTAATAGTCATATCTGGGAAGTGGAGCCTGTTATTTGGTAGAAACACAATCACAAAGACTGTGCGTATTTTTATTCTGAGATACACTCTTAACACCTGATGCATTCAAAGAGGAAACATGTTATTTAAGCGATCTGTGATTATTCTGAACATAATAGAACAAAAAACCGAATCTACTTATAAATAAACAACCCGCAATTTAAAGAAAACAGTAATTACCTGCAATATGTAGCATTATAGAGTGCAGACTGTTATTACTACGTGTAAATGATGCCAGCCCTGAAAATTTGTCAATGTTGTGACCAGTTTCACCGTTTACAGTCGATTATCATGAAGATACAATGATTAGTTTTGAGACAATTTTTCATGAATCTGGACCTTGGCGTTTTTTTATTGATAAAATTGTTTTTTTATGTAGGATATAATAATATAAAGTCGCTTTGTCCTTTACAGATTATTTGAACATATGCAATCTGTTGTAACCATGGCTGTAACAAACAAACGGACACATGTTCTAGAAGTGACTCAGACCCGTGATTACAGCATGAGTCACTCATTGAGGATCACTGACCAATGAATGCGCTCTGTTGTTTGCTTACAGCCAATCACAGCCGTCAGTGGGTGGAATTTCAACGCTTTTCTTTTAGCTAATGTCTCCCGCTCCACCTTTCGTCATTTGCCCTAACGGTTGATTGAACCGGAAAGTTCGGTAAGTCGTTTTATTATTTAGAATTCCTTATTTTACACTCGGAAACATCGCTTAATATAGACGTAGAACCACATCTTAAGACAGGTTAATAATTTTGGTGCCGTTTGTGATCATTGTTGCCAACTTGGAGACTTTTCAAACCCTCTTGTCGACTTTTTTTTTTAAGCGACTGGCGACAAATCTAGCGGCTTTTTCTGGTGCTACTGGTGACTTTATTGGTGTTTCGGAGAGTGTGGGGTTAAAGTACGTATCGCCCTGCAGTAACTGATCGCTATCATCAGCCCTAAAGGCAGCACTCACAAGGCGCTCAGGGTCACAGCTTCCCATCGCGCGTGCACAGACAAGGCAGCGAAAGCATTCGTTGCCTGGCAATAGATGTAAACAAACCAGCATGGTGGACCGTACAGGGCTTATGCTCATTTACAATCATTTATATCGCCAGAGGTGCTTGCTCCTTGCTTATTTGAGGTAAATACAGGAGGAAAAACGGCATATAAGGCAAGAGAAGTTGTTCTACATTTTATGTTACGTTATTTGTGTATTTGTATATATATCCATGGGGGCCGCCATTGTTGTTTCGCGGGCTATGTGACGTCAGAGCGCGGAACTCGGAGTACGTCGATCCAGTACGAGTTCACGGGTGGGAAGTCGCGAGGTCCACTGACATTCCAGTGCATTTTCACCGTTAGAAGGTTGGAAAATCACGGGTTACGGGTTGCCTGGAACGCGGCATAAGGTACGTCGTGGCGGTTACGGACAACC
>JAPQRQ010000007.1:32416871-32436448 GCA_037367365.1 Apogon talboti
GTGGATCTCCCACGGCCCGAAAATCCACGGACGTTACAGAACACTGCTGGGTTTTACACCTTAGTTTGTACTGTGGTCATTTATTCAGATATTAGTGGTGTTAAGGCCCTCAGATGATTAAAGTGTGTCTGTTACGGGCTGTAGTTGACAGTGTTTAGTGTCAACAGAACATGTGAAATCATATGTGGGTGGTTTAACATATGGTAAATGAGGTTGAAATTGTGGTTTTGTCCACTTTAAGTGCAGGGTCAGATCAAGCAAAAGTGAACATCAGTGTCAGAAATTAAAGTTCCACCTGTCATTTCTCAAATAGGCTCATTTTTTAGCTTAAGAACCATATTTTATGGAACAATTTCAGTATCAGAAGTTCTGAGGCTACTTATCAATATAAACAGAAACCTAAAAAGGACTAAAATAAATGCACTATTAACTTTAATAATATTTTTGTCTTGCCTGTATATTTTACTGAAATCTGAATCTGTAGGAACTAATTATTCCACAGTACAAGAATATAGAAAGGTTATGTAAAATCCAATTTTTTGTAAATTGTGCTCTGCTATTAGCTGTAAATATCACTGCAGTTGTAATATGTATGTTAAATAAAAGTTTATTAGCATATTTGTAGTGTTTTAGTTCCAGCAAAGTCTTTTATTATGACTGTTAAAGTGACAAACTGCTGCAAAATTTTATTTCTGTAAATTGTAACATGTCATGTGAAAGTACTTAATGAGACCCATTCATACCTGTATTAAACACGGAGATAAGTTATTTAGTTTAAACACAGAGCTTATTGAACATGGAATGTGTCCCCGCTTGATCTGGCCCTGCATTCAGTCCAGGAATGATTGTTTTTGATATATAACATATAATATTGAAGATGAATTGTGGTTGGTGTAAATGGATTATAGTCACATTTGTTCATAAGTTGTTGGGGTTTTTTCAGTAATGTGCAGGGTTTTTCCTAACTAATTTGGCACAATGTACATAAATCAATATAAAGAGCCCAAAACATAAATAAAATCACTTAACTACATCTAGAAGTTGCAGATAATACTAGTCCAAATGTTGTCATATTAATGATTTTGATTGGGAAAAAATGTAAACCTGTCAGCAGGAGAACAGTACATCACTAGAAAACATATATATATATAAAAATTATGAAGAGAATCAGACTTCACTAAAATCATTTCACTGCATCTAAACGTTGATGTTATTAAGCTTTTTGAGTTCTGCTTGTGTAGATATATTAATAATACTAGTCCAAAATAGTGTCACATTAATGACTTTAATTGGAAAAAATGTAAACTTGTCACCAGGAGAACAATTAACCACTAGAAAATGTATGAAGGCTCAAAACTAATTAAATTACTTAACTACATCTACAAGTTTCAGTTCTTTTTAAGCTTTTCTGTTCTGTGATATTCTGAGAATAACACTAGTCTAAAATAGGGTCACGTTAATAATTTTTATTGAAAAATGTAAACTTGCTTGTAGGAGAAAAGTAGTACATCACCAGAAAACATACATAAATCAATGTGAAGAGCCTCAAAATTAGATTAAATCCCTATACCACATCTAAAAGGTATGATTAGCATTAAACTTTTTGAGTTCTGTTGCATTTTTGTACAGAAGTATGAACAATATTAGTCCAAAATAGTGTCACATAAATAATATTGACTGAAAATAGTAAACTTATCAGCAACAGGAGAACAGTACATCACCAGAAAATGTATATAAATCAATGTGAAAACCCTAAAAACCAGTTAAATCACTTCATTACATCTGAAAGTTGCAGTTCTTTCCCATTCTTGTACCGGTATGGTAATAATACTAGTCCAAAATAGTGTCACATGAATAATTTTGATTGGAAAAATGTGAACTTGTAGGTGGGAGGAGATCAGTACATGACTAAGTGTCTAAAATTAGATTTTAATCAAATAACCTCCATATTTTTTCAGTTTCTTCTATTATAACCTACATAAACCCCTCAATGTGTCATTGTATCTGTGCGTAAACCAGGGACAGAATATGCACTATTTGATTTCATTTCCATGGGCGTGGCTCTCTCATGCCCTGGAATCTCGACTGAAACCAGCCGATGTCTCCTCCCACTCCAAACGACCATGTGAAACTTCCTCCTCCTCTGTTTTTAAGTGACATAGTAGTTAGTAAAATGTTTGTTGTGTGTTTGACGGACTTCCAGAGGACCAGGGACATTCCAGTCTGCTGATTAGTGAAAAACCTCTTGTAATGAAGAAGTCCTTTGTCTGGGATCTCCTCAAACCCCTGAATGTAAACGCAGGGACAGTGGTCGAGGTCTGAGCGTCGGATAGTGTGTTGTTTAGCCTTCCTTTGTCTCATGATTCACATGGTTGTGTACACTAGTTGGGGCTCATTACCATCTTAATGGCATCATGGCCTTGTCATTTGGCCGCTGTTCCACTTCAGCAGACAAGAACAGTATTCGCCAGACTCGTAGTGTTCCTTTGACATAGATTAGAAATATACAATAATGTGTTAACCTCTCTGTAATGACAACAACTCAAGTGTTTCTGCTCCATTTTCTTCGTTCTATTTGTGCAAGAGGCATTACATGTAATACAGTTACGGCAAAACAAAAGAGGCAATGCTCATCTATCATTTACATTCATGGATAAAATTACTTTGTAAAAGCTCTTATCTATGATACAGAAAATAGGCATCATTATAAAAATGTTCTCATCCATTGGAGACCGAGTCTGTTTGTTCACTTCATTTCAGAACCAAAAGAACAGGATTTCCACATATTCACTGGTGATTCTTTTTGTTTGTTTTTCCTCATTTTCTGTGCTGACATATTCTGATTTGGCGTTATGTTCAGAGACCTAATGTCCTTTATGATTATAGAAAAATCAAACATAACTACAGCCGAACTGAAAAGGAACCATTACCACCATTTTATAGGAAGATGAACCTGTTGTTAGTCAGAACATTTCCATGCACACCTTAGCTGAGCTGTAACTGTAGCGTCTGCAGTCGGCTAAACCACTAAACCAAACTCTGTGTTTGGTGGAGCTGTGAGTCCTGGTCTAGGTTCTGGTCCGAGTCGCTTTCCACACCCGGGCTTGGCAGGATCTGGTCTTGTACTTTCTCCACCCCCCCACCCTTCCTTCCACTCATGGCTGAGTGGGTCAAGAGTGAGGAGTGAAGCCACTGGAAAAACAAAACCCGGTGCACTGTGAGCAGGCGCAGAGAGGAGTTACCTGATAAGCCTGCGAGCAAAGGCCCTGACCAGGACTGGTTGCTTGGTTACCTTTAGAAAACAGACACGGAGATCTAGGAGTGTACTCGTTTGGAGCTCCAGAAAGCCACCCTCCCCCATTTTCACATGTACTGTATGTATTAGATCCACTTTTACTGCAGAAAAACATTCCCAGTGGTGTCTACACAATAGTCGGATGCACTGTATATCGTAAAACACAACACTTTCAGTCAGTCTCTCATATCAACTGAGCAATTAATGTCACTGTGTGAACTGATAACATGGTGCAGCACATGGAAAATGTGTGTTAGAGGCTGAGAGGTGGTGGAGGTATGAACAGCACGACCTGAGCCACCGTCACCGCTTCACATAGACGGCAATGACTTCAGGTCACCGTTTCACATTCACCTGTCAGAACTCAGATGGTGAATCCCACCGCTCGCCACTCGTTGGCTGAAGCATGTCGTGGCCAGACTCGATTCTCACCTCCACCCGGGCAGCCCAAAGCCCCCCCATCCTTCAAAATGAAGTAGGAACACGTACAATTGGATTAAACCCCTGAGACGTTGCTTTGTCCTCCATGATCTGATGATGGGGACGACGGTGCATGAATATTCACAGGCCTGGACATTAATATTTTAACATGCAAGCGCTGTACGAGCCCTGTGCCAACTCCTGTTCACCTATGTGGGGGTGTGAAATGCTGATCCCGCCTTTACCTTGCCACATTACCCCACCTCCTCCTCATTTTCCCTCCATTTCATATCTGAATTACTGAATGAACAAATTGCCTGCTAGAGAATCAGTGAAAATGATTAATAGCAGTGCTTGTTTCTGAGTCCTGTTAATGGCTGCTCAGCCACTCTGCATTCAGAGCTCATTCCTTTTTCACAGGTAGCGAGTAAAAGTGCCTCCTGGGCAGCTGCCAAAGCATTCTTGTGGAGAGATATATTGGCAAGGTTTTACTAGAACCCCATGGTCATAAAGTCAATGTTACACTGACTGATATTTCGAGTTATATGTCTTCTAACTTCTTTAAAGCTCTGGCCAAAGTATTGACCTAGTGACAGCAGCAACGCCTTCAGTAGCATCTAAATCGAATTATGTTCAGTGTCGTCCAGCAAGTTTAGTCACGGAGCGGCGTAGCCTCGCTGATACAACTTAGTGGTTATTGAGTTCATAAAGGTCAGGCCAAGGAAACAACAGCGTATCGGTCAGCTTCCATGTTTAATCAATTTGCTTGCAGCTATCTAGTATTGAACTGTACTCTATAGTTAGAATACAGGAGCAGTAAATATACTCACATTTGACTGTTTGACAGATCCCTTGGGGATATCGATATTTGCAATGACATTTTGGCCAATAGCTGATGCCAACACCAATTTTATATTCTGTGTTTTTATTTTGTTTTCATTGTTATTCAGTCCCCCTCAAAATTCATTACAATATAAAATAATTCATATGTTAAAGTCTTTAATTCTCTCATCACGTTATCTTTGAATGAACACAGATTCACCCTTGCACATTCATTAGAAAACCTTTAATATAACACAACAGATAAATATCTGTCATACCATTGGTCTAACAGTCTCTGAAACACCAATACTAAAACTGGCTGATATTAGCAAATATGAGCTGATACTGATGTTGAGCCAATTTATCTGCATCTCCCTAATGTGAACCCAATAGATGCACAGTACTTTTACATGACAAATATGGTAAATTATAATTTTGGAACATTAATCTATTCCTTGTGAGACTCTTGAGGATTAAGCAGGTCAGAAAATGAATGACTGAATGAATAATACATATTCTTAATTAAACACTCCTAATTATCATTAACTTTGAGCAACAGGATTTAAGAAAATCAATCTTTCTAATCCAGTGCTGTAAGCCAGTCTGAGTCGAAACATTAAAATAAAAAAATATCATTTGTCACTTTTCCCAAAGAAATTCTTAATCAAGTTGAAAACTGAAACATTGTCTGCATATACTGTGGTTTAACATCTTGTATTCAATTGATCTTTGTTGGAGACCCTAAAATTGTCCCCTTTAAAGGTCCAGTGTGTATGATTTAGTGCCATCTAGCAGTGAAGTTGCAGATAGCTGCCAGTTGAATACCCACTGGAACCTGTACTTGGTTTTTGTCCTTTTTCTGAGCTCTTGTGGACAGAGACCCCATCTGCTTCCGTCTAAGGAACCAAAAACCCAACATGATGATGATTCTGAATATTGTATTAACATTAACTAAACCCTGTAGGAAAACAGAGTCATGTTTCCATAAGACTTAATATTAATTACCCGCTGACACATCTCCTTCTTTGAACTGATACCAGTACATGAACACAGCACCCTGATGGTCTTTGCCTAACTCCTGGGATTCTTAAGATCCTAGTCGAGCAGGGACAGATATTTCCTCTGCTATCCATGTAACCCATCAGTTAAAACAAGGTCAGTGCAGTGCTGATTTTCCCCGCTCTCCTGAGTCCATCGGTCATCATCACATTGTCGCACTGTTAGGGCGATAAACACCCCCAAAGCACATTCATCACTTAGCCACTTGATGCCCAGATCTGCAGTGCCCACAACACCCTCCACTCCTAACGAGGAATAATGGGCTCTGTGACAAATAAGCTGTTCACCACCATGATAATGAGGGTTTCTTCATACCCCATACCTCATATCCAGAATGCCATCTTTGTGTCGATAAATGGCCGGAGCAGAGGAGACACTGAGAAGGAGATTTTTAAGTGTAAAGTTGGTAGAACACATTCAGCCTTCAATAAGTAAGAGGACTAAGATCAAGTAAACTTTAACAGATCTTTGTCATGTTGAATTTTCGTTGTAAGTGTTACAGTTCTTAACTGGTTTATGAAGGTCCAGGTCTTGAACATGGGTACTTTTATTGCATTGACTAAATGTTTAGGTGCTGACTAGGGGATGCATCAGTACATCAGCTGGAAATTGATATTAACCAATATCATTATCAGCATATACACTGTCTTTTCACCAGTGGCTGTGTGGTGTTACATAAATTATATTTATTTATTTATCTATTTATTCCATAAATTTTTCATGTCTGAATCTGTTAATTCTGAGATAATTTGATGAGGGACTGAAAGACTTAAAATATTAATTAATAATGAAGATTTATTTGTTAATGAGGGGATAAATAACAGAAAAAAAATACACAGAAAGTAACATCAGTTTCAGACAAGAATTTTGTAGTCGGTGCATCTCTGATACAGACAAGAATTAAAAAAATGCCTCAGTGTTGGTGTAAATCCTGGAACATGATATTAAGAAGGTGAACAGACCACCTAATGTAACCTAAGTGTATAAAAGTTAATGAACTGAAAACTAAAACTAAGCATTTAAGCCCTGTTACGCTGTCCAGTTTCCCCATGTTAAAAGGGAAACTTGGTCCTGAAAAACTCAATGTCACTGAAGCCAAGGTGTCAGTATCTGTATTGTAACAGTAACCAGGTCTAGAGTTCGTGTCTGTATTCAGATTACATTTTTTGTTGACTGTTTTTACACCTGAAAGTCCAAACCAAGGCTCAGGCTTTTGACATTCTGTACATGTCGCCCAACTATGTCTGTTTTTATACTGTAGTTTTGGTTTCGTCCCATTGTTGTCATCTACATTTGCTGTCTGACATCAGCATGTTGTTAATTTTTAACCTCTTCTGTGTGTTTTACATGATGGTAACCTTGTAAAATCCTGTGACTGGTCTGAAAGTCCGAAGTGTTTTCTAATCGTGCATGAACCGAGCCAGGGCTCAGTGTAATCTGGGCTGGTACCACCTTTTCTAGTCAGGCCAAAGACTGGCTGTTTAACCCATAAAGACCCAGTGGTACTTTTGTGGCAGTTCCCAAATGAGATTTTCTCTATTAACCTTTCCTAAGCGATTTATCAGCATTTTCCTATATTTAATTTACTGGTCATGAAGATCTTCATGAAAGCTGAGTCAATTCAAAGGTTATTATAGCAAAACAGAGAAAACTGAAGAAAAGTGACTTTTTCATTTAAATATATCATTAACTGAACATAAACTCAGTGTGTCCATCCACTGTCATTGATCCAACTCCATGAGTTTTACTGGTGAATCAATGTTGCAGAAGGTGTTAGTGTTTCCATGTTCACTACAGAGCCTCTGAACATCCAAATGGGTCATATCTGATGACCATGAAAAGATGACAAACTTCATTTTACACCAATTTTTTACATCTATTGATAGAATTAGTGGATCAACAGGTATTAAATATTTTTCATTAGTGGATGGTTTTGGTCACCAGTGGCTGTTTGGGTCTTTATGGGTTAAGGAAGTTTGACACCTGAACATCTGGTTGAAAGTGTGGACCAGAGGAGTCAGAAGGACCTCCAGTCTGTAGAGATCAGACCAAACTTTGTGTATTGTTTTAAAAGAAATCTGCATTCATCTATGTGGCTAATAAATGGTAGTGCACTTTTTTCACGTTTGTGAAGCATTAGTTCCCGTTTTTTTGTGTTGTGGTTGGTTTTGAATAAATCTCTTAAGGTGTCTGAGCTAGTCATGTTAGATTGTGGCGGGCGGGTCCCCAGGGTTCTGCATCTGCAGGTCGGATGCGGTTTACCTGGTAGGAAGGTGTCAGCTCAGCTCAACGCAGACCTGAACCTCGCCTCGGTAATCTATGGAACGCCAGCCTCCGTAAACATCTACGGGGGAAAAACGACACCTTATCGTCGAAAACAGAATGGACATTTTATTCTTCACTTCTGATGGACAATGAACGTTTTGAAGATAAGGATTATTGTAACGTGCATGTCACATTATTCTCAGCTAATGTCAGGCATTGTCTTACACAGGCCTATGTTATGGGTAGATAATTATTTTTTTTCTTCTCCAGCAGTAATCCTCCAGTCTCTACTCTAAGAACATCGGAGTTAATTGTGTGTCTAATCTTAAAAAAATATTATGGCTCAGAAAAAAAGCGACACAAGCAGAAGGTGGGGTGAAATTTGGGAGGAGGAGGAGGGGGCAAGGCAGCTGTTGAGGGAGCCATTTTTAGCACCTCTATCTCATTGAAAAACATTACACATTATCGACTGCGGGTATGGTGAAAAAGGCAAATAAGTGTTGTCTGTCGAAACGCCTCATTTTTGATTCAGTCCCACTCAATTTCGCTCCCTGTGGTGAGCCGTATTCAAGTCAGTCTTTGTCTGTCTGTTTAATCATCATGTCAAATTATAGAGCTATGTTAATAACTCCTGTCCAAAGATGAAAAGGATTTGTTATGGAAGAAGGCTGCTGCCGTGCTCAAAATCCTATTCTTAACATTTTCATATAACGGCATAATTTCTTGTATTGTAATTTTAAATTATATTGAAGCAATCCTGTAGTGAAATTTTGGAATGCAGGCAGAATCTTGTTAGGAGCATTAAAAGAGTTTAGATACAAAGCAAAACAGAATTATGCCTAGAAAATCCAATTTCTTGTGACATTCGTTGCCTCGTAATCAAGCTCATGAAGAAAATGAAGTCAACAACAGCAACACAAATCCTTAAAATGTGAGATTCCATGACATCTATAAGGAGGATGACTGTGAAACGAGAACCCCGTCAGAATAACTATTGTTGTGACGCTCGGAAGTCGAACTTGAGATTTCATCATGACTGATAATGTAAGATCCTGTTGGTGTTTTTGCAGGTGGAGACATGAGTGGGAATTGTGTATGCAAGCTGTAGCTTTCTAAAGTGTCACTAATCTCCTTTGGCACCATGAATGAGAGGAAACACTTTGTTTCATAAAAGAGCATTACATGAGATTAGATTGGATGCATGAAACGCTTTCCCATGGGGGAACCGGGTCATTGTAGTAAAAGAGAATAGACGCACACTCAGTTTATTGCCAGTTTATTAGGTACACACAGCTACAACTAATGCAGTCCATTACTACTGCTCTGCACTACATCTCACCTTCATAAAACATCTAATGTTATGCTTTTCCAGTTGATCAGCTGGCGATTTAAGGTTATGGTCAGTTTTTGAGATTGTGGTTGGTTGTACACCCACTTTTTGTGTCTCTTACACTGAGGTGGCCGACTCATCCCACCCCCATAAATAACTAAATTTGCCATTTGCCTGGGAATATTTTATTAATACTCAAAAAGGATATTCGTGGATCCTTAAAAAGTCTTAAATCCCACAGACACAATAAATGTTGAAGCTATATTTTCTTTGGAAATCTTTGTACAGAATTAGTCAAATGTGTAATTAGTGTTGATCATTTTATCCTAACTTAGATGGGAATGAGTGGAGCCTCCAACAGTCATTCATGAGTGGACAAATGGAAATGTAACGGTAGCTGTATTGAAATATGGTTAAGACTCGTTCAACACAATAACTATGACATCTGTTTGACCACTATTTATTTATTTCTAGTGTACTTTAGAATATGTTTTGTGTATTGTTGTGCATTGTAATATATTTTTTGTGCATTTCAATGTATTTTTTGCATATTTCAGTATATTTTTTGTGTATTTTTGTGTACTTTCGGGTGTGTTGTATAATACCTATGGTCTGATTACTATTATTCACGTCTTAAAAAGTCATAAATTCAGCATCATCAAACCTGCAGATACCCTGTCAAAAGATTATTTTCAGAAAGACGCAATGCAGTTGGGGTTTTCCTATATTTTTTGAGGAGTTGGTGCTGTGAAATTGAAAATTGGACAATAATTGGCTAAAAATTATGAATTTGTTTAAATAATTCCATTGTTATGGCATTCAGCCGAAGTCTGAGGAAGACTGATGAAGACTGATGAACATGCATGAATCAGTGCCGTCAATACATCTATGTGTAAAAAATTTTAAAAGGCTAGAGTAGGACAAGACTCCAAAAGCTTGCTAAAGACCTCCACTAGATGCCAACCTTAACAATTAGATCAGAAGTAATTTCCTTAGTTGTGAAGGTCTCTACATTGATTTGACATTAGTTTGACTTAGGGGGATGCGCTTAAGCCTGATAAGTTAAAGGAAGGTGGTTTCGTTATGGATTTAGAGAACTCCAGATGACCATTCTTTTGTCTTTTGATGACATTCACCCTATTTATTTACAGTCTTTAATAACCCAGTTTCTCAAACTACCATGGCTGTCCACTGCCTCGCCTTTTTTTTCCACAAATGTTTATTAAAATGCTCTTTCCTCGTCCTCCTGCAGCCAGGTTATTACTGTTTGTTGGATCTACTGGGGGATCTATAGGTATGATGACAGGGACATCTGTTAGAGTTCAGTATGGAAAAGGCTCAGCGTGCGAACCTCTGCAAGGTCAGTAAGCCACAACAGATATTTAATTACCGTAGTGCATCTCGCCGCCATGTGAGGAAATCGGCAGCTGGCCCAGTCGGCCTCCAGAGAGATGAGATTGCTCTGAAAATAGCTCTGTGACTGGCTGGTTTATGATGGTCAGAACGCACATTACCGCAAACCTTAATCACTAGTGCTGCTGTTTTAATAAGCAGCCACAAAGGGCCAACCAGGTCTGTAGTTCTCACTGGTAAGTTCCCGAGGAACCAGCTGTTAAGTGTCTTAATGGAGCCCATGTATAATTCATGTGCACACACAGAGCTGCCTGGCCAGCTTTCTTTGAGTGGCTGATAATTGGGAAGAGAATAGTAAAGCCCCATCCTTCTCCAGTCTTTCTGGCACTCGCAGCACCAAACTCCTCTCTCAAAGCGTCGCTCCACATTTAATCCTTTGGAGACAGGACATTTATCTGATGAAAGCTAGGAGATGATTTATCAGCAACAGAGTGAGGGCTGTAACACAACTCAACAGCTTGAGTTGTAGATTAATGATCCGTGGAAACAAAACTCTCACATAAAACGAGTCGATGACTGCCTTCGATGTCAGCGGCAACTTATCAGCTTAGAAGTATGTAACACTTACTAATTATCCATTAGCATATGTGGTGGCAGCGAGAGAGCTCAAAGACTTTGACAAACTGATATGTGGGTTTTGTTTGGACATACATTTCCCTAATGATTCCACAACAGATGACCTGCACTGAAGGAGCAGATATTGACGCTATCAGACCGAAATTTTTACATGCACCCACCCCAAGTCACTGTCAAAGTTTTAGATCTAACAGTGTTTATCATGTACTGTATCATAATGATCATGTCATACTGTGCTTCAGTCACTTTCTCTGAGATTACGTACGTATTGGACTGATGTAGGGTGCTACTTCAGCTGTGTTTGTCTGTGTTTAGACTGGTTGGGATGTCATCAGAGCAGGGATACTCAAGTAATATTTATCAGTTTAAAGCATCCTTGAAATGCTTTGTCAGATGAACTAAAGCAAGTTTGACTTGTACAACAAATGAATTAGCTGCAACTGCATACATTTGTAAATCCTCTGGATACACATGAAAAAGTTAAATATTCTCAGTGTGAATTAGAAAATTCAGGTTTTATGGTGGGTTTTAGACAGAAGTGTTTGTTCATCCACTTCACATTTACTGGTAAAATTACCTTGTGGAGTCTGATGATAATAGCAGAGTTCCTGATTTATGCTAAATGTGAAATAACCTGCTTTGTGTTGGATTGGTAGACTACTTCAAAGTAAGGTGGTAGTTGTGCTTCTGACATTATCTATTGTGGTTGTTTCTCCTCTCAGGTATTAATTAAATGACTCTGCTAACGTCTTCAACTGTTAAACTTATTTCCCTTGTTTCAGATATTTGCACCATTTTCCTTTGTCTAAAGATAATACGGGCAAAACATTTACACAGCCTTAAAACCAATGAAAACCCTAAGGTACTGTGTGTTTTAGAACAGTGAAAATGTCTTTATCAGGGAGTCAAAACAACTGTTTTATGCTGAAACGTGCGAGTTTGTTTGAGTTTAATGGTCGTGCCATGAGAATACAGGCATTCAATATTGCAATTTTCCTGTTTTTTCTATGTTAAATGTGTTTGTATCCCAAGAGCGCCTCAGATCAGCTCATTTTGAGTCTCAGAAGTATGTTTTTTATTTCCAGAGCATTGCTGTTTTTTATGTAGTCAGTGAGTGGAGAGTTTTACTGTGTATTCCAGACATTGTTTTAAGGCTGTTTTCATTCCTAAAAGCATCTGGAAACCTCTGCTTAAAGGAAAGTCAGTTTTCATTTACTTGCAAATGTCTTCATTAGAAACTGAAATTAGATGTTGTGTTTGCAGTTGCTTTTAATGTGAATGTTTGGGCTGCTCCTGCATCCGTAACCCCAGCTTTACTCGACTATGTTCAATTATGAAGCAGCACAGCCACTGCCCTTTGATTCAGAAGCAATTTCATGCTCTGAGGTCCAATTTAATGTGGGGACAACATATGTCGATGCACACTGAGCTTAATGTTTTCCAAGGGCGTGTGTCCAGTTTGCCACTGGGTGCAAACGGAGCAGCTCTCAGAGATGCTTTTACAGATGCTCGGGTTGTTTGGATGGATCTAATTAACGAATGAAGACTATCAGGGTCAGAATAACAACCTATTCGCTCGCACAGCGCAGGACAGTTTTCCTAGAATCCGAAATCCCCTCGAATCTAAGCTCTGCGTCTTTAATGGGCTTACTGCATTTATCTCTACTGTCCAGACTCTCGGCTCTTCTTCACGGGTCTGACAAGCCTCATCTCATATGCAGTAAAAGAGCAACAACGTAGAGAATGTATACCGTCATACTGTGTCATGACCAGAATGGAAGGAGTGCTTCTTTTGAGTTGGTTGGTGGAGTTATTTTTAACGCTCGCTTTCCCAATCGCTTCATGTCAGTTGTGTTGTATGTAAAGCAGAGTGGTGGTTGTGAGCCTTCTCCTCATGTCTAGGCTGAGAGTGTGAGCTGGAGGCATGAATAAACCCGGCGGCCTTCACTAAGCTCTAACAACTAGTGACAGTGTTCGCCGGTGGCTTCCTACAAGGCTCGACGCTCAGGTGCATTTACTCCACCTGCTTTCAAGAAGCTCTGAGTGAAGAAGAGACTCCGGCCTCATAACATCAGGCCTGTTTCACTGCCTGTGAAAAGAAAAAAAAAAAGGATTATCCACCTTGTTATCTTTTAGCAACAGTCTTATCTTGATGTCCTGCTGTAGAGGACAGGAAGGGCTGTCTGTGTTGTTACACTTCCACAAAGACCTCATTCTGCCTGGTGGGGAGTGCCGTGGACAGGATGAGAGGCTTTACACAGAAGGGATGTTATAAAAGCATTTGAAAAGGAATTGATGTTTTAGCAGTTATTACAAAGTACTTTGTCAATATCCCACTTTGCCTGTGACCTCAGGGAGCTTTCAGCAGCAATTGAATATCCTTTCAAAAGTAATGCGCCGTGTTAGTTGTGCAGCCTTTGATAGCAAACTCAGGGCATAAAACACATATAGGACTGTGTATTTTCTGTCCAGGAGACCACCATTATGCTATGTCCCACAGGCAGGGGACCTAATTTTAGACCAGGACCCAGGGGAAACGGCAAGAGCGCGGCAGACTCATTGACTGCCTCCCAGCCAGTCCAACTGACAAGCATCCATTCACTCCTGCACAGCACAGTACTCAGTAAAATATGAGTGTAGCATAGGCTTTGTTAGTATGTTAATCTGCAGGAGGGTGGACTTCTGTATACTCCACAAATCCTGGGAAAATCAGCTGTAACCAAGGCAACCGAATCATGTCTTAGTTATTTACGACATCAATGTTAAGTTGGGAAATAGGCCGTGCTCGGTGTGAAGGAGCAAGGGAGGCACCAGGAATTCACAGGGAGGCACTCGACTCTGGATTCTGGACGTTTTTTTACCTCTGAACTGTCTGCAGCCCGGACTCGCAGTTTAATCCTTTTAGCTTTTTGGCCCCGATCCACTAAACTCTTTACCTGGGGTGTTGACTTAACATGCTTTTTTTGTGTGTATGCTGAATTTTGCTCTTCAGCACTTTTTTTTTCTTTTCTACAGGAGTAAAGACATGTGATACTGAACATTCACACACACTTGATGTACGAGTCTTTAGATGAGTGAGCCAACATGCCAGAGCTGTTAGTGTCTTGTGATTGGTTTCAGCTGGGTTCAGGAGGCAGCATTACTACCAGGAAAGACAAAAACTGGACCTGTTCCTTCTCACCGTTCACATTTACAAGTGTTTGTGCAGATTGTTTTGTTCAACAGAGATAAAACTAGCAGCAAAACTAAATAGAACAGCAGATAAAATCAACTTTGCTTTCATTTTAGACTAAAGTTTTGCTTTCCACTTAGCTCCAGATTCTCATCACTGAGCTCTGCCAATGGTCACACTGTGTTAGTGGTTCATAAAAAGCTCAATATGGGATCATTTTAGTAAACAGCGGTTTTCTTTATGCTTCATGTTATGCATTTTTTCATCCTTTTACAAATAATCAGAATAAGAATGATCTTTATTCACCAAGTACATAAACACTAGTAAATTATAAATACAAGATATAACAAAATACCTGAGGAAAGTAAAATTCAAAACTCTATATGCATTTAAACTCATACATAAAGATACAGTATCAACTTACATACAGTTGTAGTGCGATTTTTTTTTTTTTGTGCATTTGTGGATAACAAGGGTGAGTTAACTGTAAATAAAGATTTGAGAAGAACAAAAAGTAAATTAAAAACTAAACTAAAACTAGTTTAGTAACTAAAATAAAAACTAGTTTAGTTTTATAACCTAAAGTGAAAGTGAAAGACTAAACCAAAAAACAAGTTAATGAAGGTTTTTCTGCTGTGACTGCTATGTTATGATGAAACATTCACCTCAGACTGTGCAGATGACATTTCAGGGCTCCTAAAATTCCAGAAAAGTGAAATTCTTCCCCTCCTGAGGAGACCCAGAGTTTCCCTAAAATTCCATCACTAATGATGCTGGAAAGCAGAGTTATTCAGAGCTCCACAAAAGGCCTCTAATCCCTAATTTAGCTCTGTGTTTCAAGGGGAATATTCTTGCATGATATTCACGCTCTGCTGCTCTAAGCCGACTACTTGTGTGTTCATTTCTGTGACATAATGAGGCACCGGCAGCAGAAACCTTTGTTTCGCATCTGTATCCTCACACACTTTGCTTGTCTCCTGCAATGCAAATGTGCCTTCAAGTTAGTATGTTCTCTAAAAACCACATTGTGGGTGTCAGGTCTCCAACACGTCGGACCCTCTCCCAGTTAAAGACCCCTCTGTGCGAGTCTATGAATGGTTTGAATGAAGTAGCTGCACTCTGCTGCACTTGTGTCCCAGTGTTTGATCAGCGATGCTGCCTCCTGATCACTGCTGGCGTTGTGCCCCGGGGCCCGGACAAAGGCCCGGGCTGGGGCGCCAACAGGGGTCTGGTCTGTATTAGACACTTTATTTGTTTTGGGGGATGGTAGATAGGATAGTCAGTGGCTTGGCTGCCTCCCTGTGTCGGGACAGACCCACACCCTATGAATGAACCCCACTGAGACATGTGGATTTGATGTTGCTGTTGATGGTAAGCAGACGCACAGCTCTAATAACCACTAGTTTGAGTCATTTCCTTTTATCAGTCATATCCAATCTTAAATTGATTTATGTTCTGTCAAAAATTCATATTGGTTTTACTTACTATTTATTTAGACAATAGTGGATTATTTATTTAGACAATAGTGGATTTTTAGGTTCTAGAGCAAAACATGGACAAAACACCTGTAGAGAAGCTGGTGTTCTGTTATCAATGTGGAAATTCTGAGCTGTTTAATGTGCACTGATGAGGATCTCAGGAAAAAGAAACGGTCAAATGCTGAGATAAATAAACCAGTTATGCCTTATTCCCCAAATCGTTTAGGATGGGCGTGGTCAGAGATGATGTATTTTTTTATAGAAATGTAGAATGTAGAAAGTATTTTTACTTTTTACTTTTCTTAGTCTCTGAATTTGGCTTTTAATGTCACTGTAGTTAGATGTACAAGCACAAAGGTTCTCGGGTGTTGATTCATTCTGGCCTCATTTAAAACCTCCATAGTTTTAGGTTTTCAGGTTTTATGTGGAAAACTGTGATTTGTAAAAGCTAAAAAAGGTAGAATGATTATAAACGCAGTTTTATTCTTGTTCACCACAAACCAGTAATGTTGTTGAACCCTGGGTAGCGCTCAGTAATTAGCCCCCCAAAAGCTTGAAATAGTGTAAAACTAAAACAAATCCAATTTAACATGTAATTATGTTCTGTATTAATACTCATTGCATTGTTCGTGTTTTCTCTAAATTTCATCTTTTTATCTTCTTTGTGAAAATAACCTAAAAAAGATACTGTTACTGTTTGATTGTTACCAAACACGTAGAAAGATATTTGCGGATTAAGACTTGTGGTCAGTCATATATATAGATTTTTTGGGGGGGGTTGTTTGTCTCAGTATTTTATTTTCTAGACGAGACCACCCTCTTGATCTGTGAGATGCCTCGTTCTAAACACCTTCATGTTTCTCTGCCTCTGTGTAATTTCCGTTTTAATTTCCTCCTCACATGGCGATATTGGCACATTCGTGGTTGTTTCCCAGGAGGACTTTATCAGCACATATCGGTGCTGTTTCTCGGTCTGGCGTCTCTCCTATCAGCTGTAGAGCACAGCCACCCACCCCACCCCCATCCCTGGGCCTCTGAATCTTGAAGGACACAGGTCGCTTATGTGAGTCTCCACAGGTCTGAGAGATGCCAAGGAGGCTGGCCCTTCTTATCTGACTTCAGGGTGCTTCAGATAAATTCACAGGGATCGGGGGTTGAGGGAAGAATGGAGGTGGGTTTGGTGCTTGGGGTTTATGACAGGCTCTAAGACAATTCATGAAGACAGGGAGGTTAAGATGAGCAGCAGCTGCTTAAACCCACTGTCCTGGCCCTTGTAAAATGGTAATGAATTCTATAAATAAAAAGTACAATTCCCAGGGCTGTGACGAAAGAGTCCCACTGATGAAGACACTCTGCCGACCATTAAAGACCATGCCGCTGTGAATTTGTCCTTCCTCTACCCTTTCTGCTCTGCCTCCTTCCCTCCTGTAATGTCTGTATCCTCCAACTTTTCATGGTTTTATTGTTTTTATCCAGTTTCATATATAGCTGGATGATGAAACTGATGTAGGTCATTTCATATCCAGATAATGATATATATTATCATTTAGCACATAATCTGAAGCGGGCTTAAAAGCCATTTGGAAAGTTGTGTTTCTTATAACATTGTGGTGAATAAAATTCTTTATATTTCATGACTTTTATGTAATTTTGCAATTAAGCTTGTGGTAGAATACATAATATTAATAAATAAAATATTAAAAGTAGGTATATAGGAAACACATTACAAAGTGTTTTCCGCCACATCAAGATGATGATTTAAGGTTGAGTTTCACTGCTACTTAAGAAGTGAGTTGAAAGTTGAAGAATTTACTAGCACCCTAGTAATAATGAACATACTTAACTAATATTTTACGGCATAATCTCTAGTTTTTAGAGGGTATGTTCTCTAAGGGCTTTACAAGATGAACTGACAGCAACTAAATCAATGTGGTCACCTCAGAAACTGTATAAAACAAGCTATAACGAAAGATACAAAATACAGTATTAAACTACAGATTTCACATTTAAACAAAGTAAAAATTCTGCAGTTTCTGTAAAAAAAACAAAAAAAAAAACCCAAAAAAACTCAAACATCACAACAAACATATTGGTCAACTAAGTCTTTATTGATAATGCTCTATTTGTGACTCTTGTATCATATTACCATTGGTTAATAAACTCGATCACTAACCGTCTGTCCTTGACTGAGAGAGTCTGGTTTAGACCAGCTCTATATGTAAAGTGTCATGAGATAACTTCTGTTATGATTTGGCGCTATATAAATAAAATCTGATTTGATTTTATTTGATTTGAAGTCACCACATCTCTAAAATAAACACTGAAGTTTAAATATTGGTAAAATTTTTAGAGAATGATGTAAAACATTGCTGTAAATGAATGTCATTTGCACCATAATGAAATAAACAATGACGCTAAATACATTTTCCATCATCAAACTGTAAATACCATCACATCCCACAGCCCTGTTTCTAATCTAATTGTTTAACATATGTGGCAGCATTTTTTTTTTTTTTTTTTTTTTAATGTGGAAAATGACTTCATTACCAAACCCAGAGGTAATTGAATCGGCATTATTGTGGGCATACATTGTAGCAATTGGCCTTTGTGGATATTCATTGCAATAGCATATAAACACATTCCCCAAGGGCTCGTCTAAAAGCTGTCAAATGCCTCAGCGGCCAAGTAAAGCGCCTGTCATTCGTCACCCCTTCATCACTTAATGTTCAATTATGTCAAAACAGCCTTTGGGTCATACTCAGTGGGAATTGATGGCGGCTCCGTGAGACACGTAGCGCTTTCAGGCTGCATTACACTGCGATCCCTGTGGTTCAACAGTCCCACCCTCCTGCTACACTAAATAAACCAAACTCACTCTCCGGGCTTCGAGCTCCTGCAGGGGTGCCGAGCCTGTTTTTTAACCGGAACCAAGTTATGAAGTTATCCTCCACAGTGCCCGAAATAATTGATGTTCTTCAGCGCGGTCACAGGGGATTGGCTGGGCTGTTTATGATGGGGGAGAGCGTCTGGGCTGTTTAATTTGCTCATTCCACAGCCCCCAGACTGCAATTTTATCATAATGAATCACTAATGTTTATTCCACCATCATTGCCAGTCCAGGAAAATGTTCCACACTCTTCAAAAGCTCTGCCACTAATGTGTTTTTTTTTTCTTTTGTTTTGCTTTGTTTACTTGGTTGGAAACAGTCCTTCTTCCAAGCTTGAGTAAGCGTATGCATGTATTTCTCATTGAGAATTAAACCAAAATATTAATATTTGCTGTCATGTTGATGACAGAATGCTATAAATTTGTGCCATCTGTCAAACAGGGTGTACATCTGGCTGGTGCTACCTTATTGAAATAGTTGAAATGTGACTGAAATGCTAAACCAGCGCCGACGCCGCCATCGGGGCTTATACCAGACCAAATGCAAGGGTAATTGCATCAAGGATATGCAAATCTCCAAAATGGTAAACAGAAATAAATCCCGGTGTCATTCACCTCTCCCACCTTGCTGAGCTTTCTCCTTGTTACTGTTGCCAAAAATAGCTGCTGACTTTAGCTCCCCATGGTAAGACTTGGCTTTTCAGACTTTACTCCCCCAAGGATGCACTTTAAGGTCAAAGGGCGGGGAAGGAGGCTTATGATCCTCTCAGGCTCCCATCAGGACTCTTTAGCTTGGCTGGCACAAGGGTCAGGAGAGGTTAGTTGTCAAACTGTCTCCTGGTTTCGGGCTTTATTGCTCTG